>JAIEZT010001368.1:9424174-9484672 GCA_019594935.1 Periophthalmus modestus | reverse complement strand
TTGTCATATGCTGTGTTAAGTAAAGTTTACCATTTCCTCAGGCGCCAGCTATTCCCCCCCTCATTTCCACGGGGGAATTTTAGGGCTAATGCTACATGTCTGTTCCTAAAGCCTTTTTGTTATGGCTACAATGGCCAGTTTAGCCTGTGTGACTGTCTTTGGTTTTGGTATGTGGCATCCATTCCACAATCTACAAGAGCTGTCCAGAAAGACTGAGCGGCCTTCGTTGTTGATATAGTCCTTGAGTGATATGACCAACAGGACGTGACACTCAGGATGTGGAATCTGGACATTTGTGTGGAAGAAATGTCATCATCTGTCTCACATTTGGGCACCCACGAGGAGAGACTTAAGTTAAGTTAGACATGATGTTCACAAATATAAGGCAGGATTACTGCTCTGAGGTATGTGCCACTTCAAAAGAGGTTTTCCTTTTATCCTTACATGCATATTTATTTTTACTTGCTAATCAAATTTTGTGTTCTAGCTTACAAGGGAAATACACAACTTTTCCAGTACAGGGTATGCTACCTGCTTGTCTCCATGGAGATACTCTTCCTTTGCCTGGAATATTCTACCGTACTGTGGCATTAAACTTACAAAAAAAAAAAAAAAAAGCCATCAGGCCAAATTACAGGTCATGTCTATGAAGAGCCAACCCCGCTCAAACAAGAATACATGTTCATAACCAGGCAATAAAAACACCCATAATAAATGTAAATAATAAACACTTAAGTACCATACTGTGGGGCGTTCCGACAGAGCAATGCAAAGAGACAAGCAGGTAGCACACACCAATAGAAAAGTTATAATCTGCATTTTGATTTTTTTTAAACCAGATGTCATTCTTTATGCACTCTGATTTATTTACACAGAGGTGGGCATGATATTGTAATATTGTTCTGAAATTAAATATAAAGTTTTGCATTTATTACAAAACAGGCCAAAAAAAAAAAAAAGTATTAAAATGAAAGAAGATGGACATGGAAAACAAGAATATAATGGTAATTTCTGTACATTTGTCTGATACTTAAACGCAGACTAATACATCTAGATACATTTCTGTTGGATTGATATAATATTGTTTGATAATCAATAATCGTTATTATCAGGATACTGAAGAAAATACATGTAAATTATTGCCGATTTCACCAGACAGCCCTATTTTCATTTGAGAAATACAGTGTAACTAGACCAAATACCAATATGTTTTACAATTTCAGAACAAGCCCAAACTTCATCTCCTCTTTGATAACCAGCTCTAACCAACAGTAAGAAAAACATGCTGCTAAATTATTCTTGCGGCATGAGCACATACTAACTACACACACGCACACACACCGCTTTCTCTGCCTGATTGGGGAGCGCAGACTTTCTCCTTGTTTGCGTTCTAACAAACTGCCTTATGTAAGCATCTGTTCAAGCACACACCAGAATGGGAACTGACATTTCAAAGAGCGTGCCTTACATATACTATGCACCAGCAGGCCTCATACTTCTACCACAGACTCCATTTATCACTGCAAATGAGTAGATGACAGAGTGAAAGCTGTCCGTCATCACCCTTGCATACCCCCCCTTTCACATCCTCTGCCCCCACGTGCTACGGGCTCCACTGGGCTAGGTTTTCAGCACCATCTGTGGATAGAGGGCTTAAGCCTTTTTCTCTGCTCCCGGTGTTGGGACGTGCCCTTTGCAAATGTAGAAACAACAGACAAGACGGTCCTGCTGGGGGGTCAGCACTCTTCTCTGTTGGGTGTCTTAAATGCTTTAGTGCAGATTTGGGATGTGTAGTGGAGCAGTGCTGCTTCAATACTTCCTGCGGCCTTCATCCTCTAGTCTTTTCATGTATTTTTTGTTAGATCACGGAGAGAGCTGAGCCTTATCATACTGTTGATGATACATTGTAATATATAAGGGTAAAATATGAATAATGTAATATAATTGAGATGACAGTGCAGAGGAGGCACATCGATTTGCAGCTAATTTCTACTGTTAAAGTCTATAGAGGCTATGCAGAAACTAAACATTTGAATAATGTTATGTTATATTCACATTCTTATTTTAACTAGTGTTTGATGGTTGATACGGTGTAAAAGGAGAAAAGTCAAGGCAATACTTACGTCTAGAGTGTCTTCATTGATCACAAGCAGCCCCATGTTCTTGGTCAAAAGCTTGCAGGAATGTCCTAAGAGCAGACACACACAGTGCATATGAGATGCAGATTCTTATTAGGACATTTTTGTTTGCATGGCTCTAGCCTCATATTTTCTAAATGATAGATTATTATTGTACTTGCGTGCTCAGCTTTTGTGTTAGACACAGCCTTTAAATATGCATGTACATGACTTAAAAATACATTTATGTTTTACAGCCTGAAGTCACTGTCTGTGGGACATGAGTAATGAGTTTGGTTTACAAGGGTTTGTCAGTTTCCTGTTTTAATAGGCAGTTACAACTGTGAGCTGGCCAGCACTGCTCTCAGGGGGGAGCTCTTGGCTGGGACAGAGGCGGAGGGCCACAACAAGGTGGTAGATGGTGTCCCATTAGGGAAAAGAGAAATGTTCACTAACTAAACTCAGGCTTTCAGCTGGATCCCAGAGTTATAGGAAGGGCTGCCATCTGTGGCACAACCACAGAATATTTGTGGCCTTCCACACTTTGCTTCTGTCTGGAGAGTGCTTACTTTCCTTAAGGGGATTGCCACAGAGCAAATGTGCTGTGAATACATGGGTGGTATTTTTCAATAAGATATGGATAAAACATACACAATGCCAAGTTCAGAGTGAACACAGGACCTTACTGGGGTCACACATAAAGGAAATGAGCGGGGTTTCACCTTCAGGTCTCCACCAAACAGGGCTGGGCATGGGAACATTCTAGGAATGTTGTTATAAGAGCAAAGGTGTAAAAGTCCAAAAATCTGCCAATGTGTGGAAAACCATCTCAACTCTGTCTCTGCTCCTTCCCCTTGTCATTTCCCGCCACAGCCCTTGTGTTCAGTATGCTTACCTTTAGTTCACTTGACTCAAATGCCTTTCATATCTCCACACTCAAAACTGCATGCCTGGCTTTTGTGCATCTTAGTCGGAAACAAACACTGCTCTCAGGGGATTTGAAGAATGCCTGACATTGACACTAATGAGACAGGTAAGATGCTACAGTTTCAGTCGCAGATTTTGTCAAAGAAAGAGCCCACATTTCTGGTACCAACTTGACATATACATTACATGTGCACACCTCCCTCAGTCAACAAGTGGGTGCTTTGGGACAGTGTCCCAGAGCAATCCTTCCTCCTCCCTCAGACAGCATGTCAGAATATTGACTTTACATTATGCAAGGGTGGTTTGAGAACACACCAAACATGTTGAGTGTATAGTCTATGGTCTACAGCGCCTGGTGTGTCACTCAAATAGGAAGGCTGTTCTGTGTCAAAGTGATGCTTTTAAAATAGGTCAACACTGCCAATGCCGAATGTGGTTTTCACTACCAAAATACAAAAAGTACATTTTAATGACTCATCACAGCAATCTAGTTATACTGGGATCATTTTTCTATGAGTTAAATGTTAGAAAACAACATAAATATAAAGATGGAGATTTTACAGAGCTACTCGGTAGAAAGACAGCCCGGGGAGCCTGTGCCTCTGCAGAGCTCTCTGGCTTTTGGCAGGGCCCACACAAAGGGCTGATTCAGTCGGCCGCAGAGGTAGGTAGTCTCAAAAGCAGCCACTCTTGGTATATATTTTTCTAAACTCTGCGTTAATATGTCAGGGGTATAGAAAGTTGATCTATTTGTAGTAGCTGGCCACATTTGAGCCTAAGAGCAGCAATGTGTTTTAAAGACAGGTGTCACTCTTGGATCAACAGTAGCAATACCATCGTGATAAGATCTGCAACAGTAAAATCTCCAGAGTGCCACATGTGTGAGAAGTGGAGTCTTGTGTGCATATAGATGTTATTTATTTCAGATTTGTGAAGTCTGCTCATACATCATTTAGTGTTTTGCACCCGATGCTTTAGCTAGATATGTGTCAGGAGGAAATCATGTGCTGTCAGTAGTTTGTCTGGAGGATGAAGAATGACCAAGTAACTGACTGGAGGACCTGTTCTGAGCCGCCTTTCACCTACTAGCGTGGCATATCAAGTTAACTCATGACTTTTAGGTAATGCTATAGTAACTTAAAGTGCCGTGACAAGTTTTCATGGTTTTCTGATTACTTTGCTTGGTGGGATAGTGCCTGTAGTACTGGTAAAAAATTAATCATAGGGGCAGTTTGGGGGGAAAAAAATTGAGAAGAAAAGTACCAAAATACCGGAAGTAAGAGTGGATTCTAAAACATGGTCAACAATGAAAATTCCATCCAAAATACTTGAAAGATTTATGTGCAAGGAAAGCATTTTTTGTCAGTTTAAACTATTCATCATAACTAGTGTTGTGATTTAGACAAGTTTTGGCCCTTGTTATGGTTTCTAGGCAACAGTTATGGAACTACTTCTACATGTCATACCTTTACATATGTTGTATCTGCTGCTCGTGTCCAACCAGAAAGTGAAATTATAAATTTAACCAACAACCAAAAACCTGGTAAAATTTTAAATATAATTATGTTAAATGTGTTACAATGAAATAAGTGGTCAAACCACCTAACAACTTTCAAAGTGAGAGTGGAATTTTGCCATAGCGGTAATGCTCACAACAACTATCATGCTAATTGTGCACTTCCTTTCCTTTAATTAATTAGATGCAGACAGAACACAGCGGACTTATTCTGACTTCAAGAGCTGCTTATACAATATATCTGCACTATGGCAAGGAAAATTTTGCACAAATACATGGGAAAAAACCTGGTACAGGCCCTTTAAGCAGTTTGTGACAGTGGTTTTGCTTGAACGTTATTCAAACATTGTGTCGAACAGAAAAGGGATCTGTGTGCACTGGAGACTGCATTTCAGCTGGAGGCTCAAAGCACAAATCTCACCAATATTGATGGCTGTTTCCTGTTTGTCTCCGGTCAGGATCCAGATCTTGATGTCGGCTTTCATCAGGGTCTCTATGGTTTCGGGAACTTTGTCTTGGAGCTTGTCTTCAATGGCTGTGGCTCCTAGCAGCTGCAGGTTCTATAAACAAACATGGACAAAGTCAGGAGAAATTCAATACATTTTAAAAGGCGCTGTACCTGATGTTTTAAAGTCCTAAAAAGGTGAAAAACTAAATGAGTCCATTTTATGCGGTTTGCAGTGGTCCCAAGTTATTCCTCAACCAACTTAGGAATTCAGAGCATCCTAATTATTCACTGTGATAAGTAAGTGCTTTTCACAACTTTTGGAGGCCAGAGTGGAGTTTTTAGTCACGGTAAAGCTAACAACTAGCATGCTACGGCACACTACCTGTGACTGTGACTTACTCTGACAATAAAAAACTTTATATTTAAATGCAGACAGCAAACTTGCTTATTTTGACCTCTGAGCTGCTTACACATCTGTATCTGTATTGAGGTAAGTCACATTTTGCTCAAATACATGGGGAAAAAAATATATTGGGTACAGCGTCTTTAATTAAGATGTCTTTAAATGGTCAATTGTCACTGAAACATGTGAGCAAACATTATATCAGTGCTACATGTTTTGACTACAATCAGCGGGTCTTGTTTATTACCCAAAAGAGAGTGCAGCAGTTTGGGATCAGTGGCTATGTTTACAAGCTCACCAAAAATCTGATCATTATCTGATTTCTGGAATGATCAGACTGTTGATATGCCATGTAAACAGTTGCATGCAAGTAATCTGATTTCTTTAAGATTATTCACACCTGTGCAAGTTTTGACAAGGAAAATTAAACAAAAACAGAAAACTAATGTGGCAAGACAAAAATGAAATAGAAAATTTTTAATATGGAAACCACTGTCCTCTGTTACTGTTTTCCAAAAATAAGATCTAATAATTGGGTCATCTGAGCATAAGTAGGAAGCTCTTTGAATCATCATATGTCACTGAAACATGTAAACCAGGATTATGGTATTTGAATGTTTTGCCTCTAATCAGCTGCTCTTGTTTATCACCCGAAGAGTTCACTGCGGTTTGGGATCACTGATACACCACATACTTCCACCCACAATATACTACGGGTGTTTTCCCCAGGAAACAAAGCAGTTCTTCAGGGCGCGTTGTGGGGTCACGTAGCCCTATCACAGGACTCAGGCCATGACAAAACACAGGGAAAAGGGAGACGAGAGCCAGCAGCACAAAGTAAAAGGAAAGCAAGGCCCTGAGTCAATTTTAAGCAAATAACTATAAATTAGATAAATAATACAATGTCTGCTTAGCTCTAATTTGCCATCTGTAAATTGTATAAGGGTTGTTGGAGGAATATTTATGCGGTGGAAACAGATTGGATCACGATTTCAGCCTGAAGTCAGGGTGGGACGAACAAGTAAAATACATATAATTTATGTTGTGGTAATGGTACATCAGAGGAGAGTTTTATAGTGAAACAATGAACCCCTGCAGCTAAGGCTAGTAAAATGTCCATATTTTATTATTTTTCAAGAAACATGAAACCCTGATGTAGACATCTGTATTTATCATCTTAGTATTATTATTACTTCACTTTTTATTCCCTTTTTATTGTTATTATGTCAGTGGTTAGTCTAATGTAATTGTGAATGTAAATCAATTATAAAATGTATCAAAAAAGTTCAGATTTTAAATAACACAACAACATTAAAAAGTGCACACTGTAACGTTTCTGGTAGTGTGTAAATGGAGATGATTTTGCTGCTTCTTTGCCTGGAATGCTCCACAGTATGACATTAAACTTGTCCATATTGCTTTTACTCAATTGCATGTGTTTTTGTTGCTACAAATGCCTCGGAAAAACCTGCATTTAGTTTTGCCACTCCACAGATATGATCAATAACTTGGTATTGGTAACCTGCTTGATTACATTGAGATTGATAGGACTGATACCATGGTGCAGGCAAATCAATAAAATCAACATCTTCCCGAAAATGTACATAGTGCAGCTTTAAATTGTGACACACACAAATAAAGCAATGACCATAATACATAATAAAATCATAAAAAAACAAAAAACAACAACAATAGAATAATAAATACTACATACGAGTTTACAACCCAAGTCATTACTTTGACTTTATCTGGTGTACTTGTTAGCAAAGGAGAATGTGAGCGTCAACTATAGCTCCAGTGCTCCACCCTGTGGCCGAAATTGGAGCATTTTCAACTGTAGTGTAGCTAGCACCAAAAGTGAAACTCAAACATGGCAGCAATTTTTCTCAATAGGCAGGGGCACTGAACTTTCTTCAGAGAAACACATAAGTGCATTTCATGATTGATTACCTCCATTTGTTTTGGGCAGCCACAAGCTACCATGAAGAACATGCCAAGTGCTTGATTTACGACTGTGGCTTCCTGTGTTTGACGACTGCTTCCAGTCAGACCTACCTCACACTAAATCCAATCTACCTCGCCTAAATCTTCAGACCTCATCACAACATAAACATTACATTTCTCACATGTTCAGATGTGCAGGTGTGATACGGTAGCTTTTTGGAAGGCTCTCTTTTGCAGCTGCTACACTGTACTACTGTACTACTACAAGTACTAATATAGTCTGCATATTTCTCATTTCAAGCTTGCACGTTCTACACTTCTATTTTAGCATTGTAATGAGAAAGAAATTTCAAATGTAACACTAAGGAAAAGGCTCAAAACTAATTTTCATAAATTTTCAACACAAATGATGCTGTGTAAAATCTCATGGTCTTACTATAGTTCCTATTGATCAAACAAAATCTAAAAACTATTCAGGAAACTAGTTTATCACTGATGAGCATAGAGTATAGAGTATAGTATCTGGGTATAAATTTTTTGACAATTAGGTGTGCAATCACAATTAGTAATAGGGCTGTAACAATTGATCAGAGTAGGTCATTTGTCTGACCTTTAGTATTTCTCCTTGTATTGTATGTTATAAAATATAAATTGACAAACCTTTTCAATAAGTTCATAGCTCTCCTCCATCTTCAGTGCTCTGTTTTGCAGTGATGTACAGGCCCGGTGGTAGAGTTCTTGCCAATGCTTGTAGGATGACTCACTAATCTCTGCCACAGCAAAGCAGAGGGTACGCAGTCCTGGGTAAAATAAAAGTTCAAAATTACAATAATTGTTTTTTTTAATTATTATTATTAAAGGTTCACTTGGTAACCTTTCTGGTGGGTTTTTGCCTCCAGTTTGATGTTATTACTTTGCTTGGAATGTTCCACAATATGGCATCAAACATATCAGTCTGCTCTGACATCACCAGCTTGTCTCCGTAGATAAGATGACCCGCTCAAAAACAAGATGGCCCATCTCAAGGGGCTTATTCTTCAAATAAATAAATGAAATGCCATACTACAGAACATTCTGCAAAAACATCTCCATGGTGACAAATAAGTAATGTTCCCTCCTCCTGAAAAGTTACATAGTGCACCTTTAGTCTCTTGACCTTATATAATCTGTGCAACCATATAAAATTCTTCAGTCTGGTGAGTAAAACACTGTGCTATTTAAAATCCAATCCATAGGCTGACAATTCGTGTGTGCTATTTTTAGCCCTCATCAGCTATTCTGGATGACATCATTTTGCTGATGTCTCACAAGGGGGCAGTATAGACACAAAGAATGGACCAATGCAGCTCTCTCCAATGTCTTTGCCTAAACCTCATTACCATAAGCCTCTAACAAGTAAATAAATGAATATATTCAGCTTCTGTCGCATTCCTACAAAGTACTAGTTATATAAACCAATAGCACTTATTTACCAAAGAGATGTTTGTAGTCAGTACATTCGCTCACTCACCTTCTGTGGCAAACTGTTCTAGGTGCTTCAATGTGATCTCTTTATACCGGGAACTGTCTGCTAGACGGTCATAAATCACTGTGTCCTGGGCAGAGGAAAACAAGTACTGGTTACACAAACCTCCAAAAAACTGGAGGAGACCTTAGACGACCAACAAAAAGGGATGTCTTTGGATGACTTTTAGCAAAACAAAGTGACGTCAGAAAGTCAGAAATGAGATGAATACTGCATGTATAAAACTCAACACATTTAACTGTAGTGGTTATTATATGATTTAATATTTAACTTAAATTTAAATGAATTATAACATGTATGACATACTGCTAACTAATTTGTTAGCAACATAATCTAAAAAGTGCATTAAGGAACTTTTCGGTAGGACAGTCTGCCATCTGATTATCTCCCTCGGGATGCTTGATCAACAATGTTCCAAAGTAAGGCTTTAAATGCATCTATCTCCATTGAGAGAAGCTAGTGATGCCACCAAGCCAAGTTACAGGTCAGATCTGTGGAAAGGTGACCTAGCTCAAAGTAAGAATGCAGGTCTTTTTGAGCAATACAATTTATGAAATAAAACCTACATAGACAAGTTTAATGTCATACTATGAAGCCTTCTAGGCCTAGCAATAACATCCATGGAGACAAGCAGGTGGCAACCAGAAAAGTTCCATGGTGCATCTTTGTGTTACAGCTTAGCTCTGACTTATATGGTACATATTAGAAATCAATATTTAAGAATCTAGAAACTATAGGGGCACATTTTTTGATGAAAACAGTTTGTAGGGTTTTACTAGAATACCTTTATATACGTGTGTGCCTGTTTTTCAATATAATCCAAAATGAACTGTTCATCAAAACAACCTAATACAATATACAGATAAAACATGATGATCTTGCTATATCAAAAAGGATCTAGTGAAAAGTAGACATTGGGTAGAGAGAATTTAACATTCTGGGATGGCCTGTCATGTGTTGCCATGGCGAGAGACAGACACTCACAGCCCCTTTGCAGTAGAGCCGAATCTTCCCAGATGGGGTGCGCATGATGACGGACATTCTCTTCCTTGAACTGTCACATCACAGAGAAAGACAAAGAGGGATTTGATGAGATCAAGTCATGTCCTGTTACTGATGCGTTTAGGTTGTTGAATTACCTCATGCATTTTGAGTTATTGCACAATGGAAAATAAGGTGTAATTTACATGGCACAAGGGAATAGCAATTTAAAGTGCATGACAGGTTAGACAGCACGTTCCACCAAAATGTAGTTAACAGCATTTTTATTACATTATTTGATTTTACAATGAAATCTAACTTGCGTAGTTTTTGCTAGTTTGAACATTGTGATGAAGTTTATAATTTTACTTCCTGGTTGGACGTGGGGAATCATGTAGAGGCAATTCCATAACTGTTACCTAGCAACCATAATATAAACAAGGTTCAAGGCTCTATTTTAGATTTTTTTTTTTTTTAAACACACCTTCATTTGTGTTGTGAATGTTTATACCGACAGTGTTCTTGTACATAACTGTCTTTTACTTTTTGATGGAATTTTGTGTTTATGCACTTTAAGTACAATATTCTGAAGAATAACAGGAACAATATGGCTACCATCCAACTGACCTTGTAAACTCCAACACATGAAGCAGTTCATACTTCTCTTCTTTTCCAACCTAAAAAAGGAAAAAAAACGCACTCTATTAACATATTGTGGCAGTGACATACTATCTTAATAACACAAGCTAACCTGCAACCTTATTACAATCAAGCCTAATTGAAGTCTGGATGCGTTTATCAGTTTTGTCGTTCTAATGTAATGGCAGGGGAATAACAAGGTAAAATTCAATTAACATCCTTTATTCCAGAAAGTGCTGGGTACAAGACGGAGCAATTAGAAATGCACGTGGCTTAGAGAGGCCTATTAAAAGGTGCAAAATGGTGCAAACATTTTGAAGACACAGTGTTCTCAAAATAGATAAAAGTAAATGGTTTTGGCCTTTGTGCTTTTGCTTCTGTCAGAGCAATCTTTGTGTCAGCCAATTAAGAGAATAACAGGAAGACTGACCTGAGTATAGACAGGACACACAGTGCACCCACTAGCAACAGTATTTATAAGCTCTATGTAAGGTGGGTAGATACATTCAGTCACATGTAAAATTACTTACTTTTTACTAAAACTGTAAGTCTCAGAGTAGTTTTCAGACACCATACTAAATACCATGTTTAATTATAAATTATTAACATGTTTTCTTGATATGATTTACTTTTCTAATGTTTGTGGACCAGATTTAATGTTATGTCCTTCCAGTTACATTAACTTCCAATCATAAATCAGAATTCAAAATTTATACTTGCTCTTACTCGAGTAGTTTCCCCTAAATACTTTTTTACTTTTATTTTGAGTATTTTCTTGAACTACACTTGTACTTGAATAATATAATAAATTCGGCAGTAACATTACTCAAATTTGGGTAATCTCTTTTTATGGTTACTCAACTCCAACTCTTGTCACTACTAGCTGTTTATGTTATGCATGTTTATATTACATTCTACAGACAAATTGCAGTTGTATCAAGCTACACTATTCTTGTTAGATGCGAAAAATATAACTTACGATTTCCACAAAAACGCTGTCAGGAGTTCTACCGGAAAACACAAATCCCAGGTTGCGCGCAGCCCGGACCAGAGCTCCTTCATCTACGAAAAAACACTTTTTTTAATAGATTGAAAAGGTTGTGAGCGGACACTGAGGTATGGTTTGGTGGTGTAGCACAGAAAGTAGGCCTTTGTATTTAGCACACAAACTGGTTCATGTAGACAGAATGATGACAATGAGGGCACAAGTGAAGTCAGTGGACCAGGTACATTATATTTCAGCATGAGGTTGCCAACGGGGAAGAAAAGGCTCTTTTTTTTTTTAATCATTTATCTGACAGTTCAGTAAGTGTACTCCATTTTAAAGCCATACCATGCAGCAGAAACCATATGTTTACAGAATCAATTAAAAGCATTCCATCAACAAAAAAATAGGATTAACAACAAATAAGCTTAGGAATAGTGTTCATTTGTATGCAATATTAGTATAAGATAAGAATTATTTACATAATTTTGCTTTATTTACCATAATCATAATGATATTCTATTTAAATACTTAGATAAATCATACCCATTTTGATACAAGAATTATCATGTTTATTTTATTTTTTTATTAGAATGTAATTTTGCACATAAAAAAACCTTTATTTTTTCATTAGTATTTCCATGTGGTCTTACACTAGTTCGATTATAGTTTTGATTTCATTAATGTGTGGGTATTGATTGCTTGATTTCTTTTGGCAACCCTATAACATATCTCTTCATAATTTTTAGGTGTTGTATATTTTTTTTTTATTATTATGTGAACAAGATTAACTGACAATTCTACTGAAATATTATGTTATTTAACTTCACTTGGTCGGTTTTCAAAGTGGTGTTACCTGGAGAGACGCAGCCTGGTAGGTGATTGTATCGTCGGACCGCTCTGGGACTGCAGTGTGACAGATGGCCATCATAGTCATGAAGTCCAGAATGACAGCAGCTGTGGGCTAGAGGAGAAGAGGGCACAGGGACTTTTAGAGGTCACCAAAAACATGGTAACAAAAGAACTAGAAAAGGGTTGATATTAAGAAAACCATAGTTGGGATATCTCAGTATAGTTCAATGTTTATAATATACAAAAGGGCTGCACAATATATCGCAAATCAAATAAAAACAATCTGAGTAGATTCAACTATCAAATCGCAATAGAAGGTAGAAGGTTCTCATATGATGAACATATTAACAATTGAATTTCTTTAATGAAAAAATACATTTGCATTAGACTGCAATTATATTATTACAGCTGTAGCTGTCCACACAGCTACAGGGCTATTAAAATGGTGCTGTGCGTCATGGCAACCATGTAGGAGCAATAAAGGGGAGAATGAATGAAGTTGGGAGGGAGGGCATATCAAAGGCCCCTTGTAAATGAAAGTACACATAGTCTATTACTGTCCAGGTGGCAGTGGGAGCCCTATCTGCCTCCTAGCTGCATGCTAATCCGCTACGGGTTGACAGGTATCCTCTGAAGGACATGTCAGCATATGCTCTACAGTACAGTGCGCGTGAGTGTGTGTGTGCGTGTGTATACACAGTATAGTGTTACAGTGAACAGAGGTGTCATTGAGTAAGGATATTTATATGAGATTATATGACTTATGCTTTATGTCAGTTGTTGGTCCTTTCACACACTTAAAGGTGCACTATGTAACTTTTCTGGAGGAGGGAATGCCACTGCTTGCCTGTTAGTTTCTCTGCTTCAATACCTCACTGTGTGCAAACCATGTGTTAGTGCAGGAAATGAAATATGATAACATGAAAAAAACAAAACATTTCAGCAGTTTCTCTACATTACAATAAACAGCAAATAAACTCATAATTGACTGGGCAGGCTATTGTAAGTGTTGTGTTGGAGGCTATGCTTAAATAAAATACAAATTGAGGGCAGAGATAAACAGGGTACAGAGGGCAGGACATGTTGAGAGCTCCTGATAGCACAATTAGATGTGACAGTTAATACCGTGCTGCCAGCTCTCGCCCCCACAGACTCCTGGGTAATGTGTGTCACGGCAACACTGACAGACAATCATCACTGCCGACATGTCCAGACAGAGATAGAGGAAGGGTCAAGCAGAGAGCCACAGAGAGGGGAGCAGGCAAACGTAATATTTTAACAGGGCTGGATCTCTGTGGGTGGAAAAGACGACCATGGAATCAACACAAGAAAACCACAGGGGATCCTTGTAATAATCAGTATCGTTAATTTTGCTGTTCAGAAGTCTGCCACCCCCTCACTACTGCATCAACACTACTCCTACAGCCAGCCTGCAGCTAAACCAACTGTTAATGATAAACACTTCTAATGCTAAGAGGCTATAAGGGCTGAGTGTATGAACTGAGAACACATGGTGTTAACAACTAGGCAGCTTTAGAGGATATTATAAAGAAAAAAAAGCATCCAGAAATAGCCTTGTGAATTAAATGTGGTAAATGTAACAAGACCTAATTGGTTGTCAAAAGGACACAGACACTGTACTCCAGTATACAAGATGTTGTTCTGCAAAAAAAAAAATACAAAAAAAAGACAAGAACAAAAGGATATGGGCTTGGTATTAGAAACTGACCAATAATCTTTTTTTCATGTTTGATGATGATGACTTTGGTATAGAGCTGATTGTTACCATTTTCTTAAAATTATATGATATATAATAATTATAAACTCACTTATGTTACTACGGGGCACTTACATAATACAAATATTTCTAGTGATCATTTTTAAAGATCTACAGCCCTTTCTCACTGCACGGAGAAATAGTCACATTTCCTTAAAGTGTATTCCATTTTGGTAAAGCAAAACAGCTCCATCTCAGTTTCTGTGTGTCTTATGCAGTCATGTGATATGGTTTAAATGTTCTGGCATCAATGATTAACAAGCAGGCGAGGTATTCTGGCAGTTTTTGAAGGAGTCTGTTATAGATACATTTCACACACAGTGCTTCTAATAGACAGTGATAGCTAATCCACTTTTCCATAGAGAAAACAGTGATGGGTTTCAAATCCATCACCTGTAATAAACTGAAGGGCAGAGTGAAATAGTGGATCCAATGGTTTCAAAGCAGAGGCCACATCCCCATAACCCAGAAGAGAAAGGTTGCTTGCACCTTTTCTTTTCTGTAATTTATTCAATGACACTGTGAGATTTAAGAGGGAATTTTGGATTTCATTAAAATCTTGTTACAGTTTTTAAAAGCACCTGATCAGCAGAGGGAGCACTTGCATACAAAACAGCATCATCTGCATATAAATGCATATAGCTTTCTCTTAAATTGCAACCAATAGAATTATTAAATAAAGTAAAAAGTAGAGACCCCAGAACTGAGCCTTGGGGCACTCCTTTACTCAAAGTCAGGTTTTTCATCTCCAACTGAATATTGGCTAATATGCAACTAACGATAGGCCAATCAATTCAGTATCCAGTAATATAGTATTTAAAAAAAAAAAAAAAGTAAATAAAAAAATAAAATCACAATAGTCACAAGGACTGTTTCAATGACACTATCAATATATATATATAAAAAAATAAAATAAATAATGCTCTAGGTTCTATGTAACATGAGGACATTTTGGACTGTCATAACAGACCTAACCTCCCAGTGGGTGCACTAGTTCCCCTGGTGCACTACTGTTTTATAATTAGATGTGACATTCATTCTCTACCAGTGCGCTGGCTGACGCACAGTGACACAACCAGCCAATCAATCCGTTTTTACCATTCCATTCTTTATGGCAGGTGGCATTTACTTATTTTGCTTTTCAGTTTGACGTCAATACACTGAAAATGTGTTTAAATGTTTAAGACAAAATTTAACCATACAATTAGTAATGTACATATACACAGTGCTGGGAAGTAATTAAATACATGTTAGACAGCCAAGTACATCCAAAATACAGCCACCATTTCATTTGGTATTCAGAGTACAGTTACTTAAAAAAAAAGAACACACTGCCATTTAGGCTTCAATCCTTAATACTTTGTTTGCGTTTTTCTACATTATGATATATAAACAAAGCAATTTAAAGTAGAAGTATTCAGAATACAGTACTCTGATTTGACCATGTATCAGAATATGTTACAAAATACATTTTAATGCAAGTATTCAGTATTAAGTAACTTCCCAAGGTACTATTTTCTACACTGGATATATACAACATGTGCCAAAAACATTAAACTTCTAGCATTACAAGAGGATTCACTGGTTCGGGATGTGGCCTTAGATAACAGTGCTGGCGACGGGGAGACCTGACATGACTTACGTGATGACTTTGGAGGTTTTCCCAATAAGCTCGGGTCATTAAATCCTGCCTCTTCGGAGGAGTGAGAGCTGTGCCTGGAAAGAAGAGATGAAAAGTCAACACAAAACCATGCTTGATGTTTTAACTATGAACAGATAAGATAAACTAGAACATGTTGGGAGGTCAGTCAAGCTGGAATACACAAAATATAGATTAAATTAAGTATTATTTGACAATATAATAATATGAAAAATAGACTGAGATGGGTAGTACTCAGTTGCATTTACTTGAGTAAAAGTGCACTTTTCGTACAGTTTTCAGACACCATATGTTTACTTATGTTTTACAACACTTAAAGTAAAAGTTGAAATTACACTTCCTACTGTGACCACTACTTGGACCACTACCTTTTACTTTTCTTACTTCTACTTGAGTCATTATTTTAAAGTAACAGTATTCTTACTTGAGTACATTTTTGGCTACTCCACCCATCTCTGATAATAGGTTAACACCTACAGCTTGCCAGTGGAATTATGATGAAATACAATGCTTAATTCTTTACAACATGAATTACATTACATAAAAGGGACAATTTACACAAGAAAACACCACTGTCCCAATCAACAAGCAGAGCTAAACAGGTTTAGAAAAAGGGCAGCATTGCTCATTAACAGCCAGGCGCAAGACATGATTATATACGTTTGAAGATGCAAGTATAAGAGCATAATGTGTAACAAACATATGCATTAATTATCAAGGACAACAAATGAAAAAAACACATGTATTTATAGCATGTTATTTAGCTCAATATCACAGTATTATAGCCAAGCTAAGGAAGCCCTGAGCTCTTGAGCGCTGTAACTCAACGTGCTGATCAACTTAATGAAATTTTAAGCTACAGGGCTGTGTGAAGAGGACACTAAGTTATTGATTGTCTGCCAGCACATGGAGGTCCTGTCACTATAGAAACAAGGGTGCTGGCTGTTCGCAGCCAAGACAAAGGACCTCTGACACACCATGCAATTGTGCTTGTTAGAAATCAGTTTTAAGACTGGATTGTAAAGTGTTCTTT
Source organism: Periophthalmus modestus (assembly GCA_019594935.1). Classification (NCBI taxonomy): domain Eukaryota; kingdom Metazoa; phylum Chordata; class Actinopteri; order Gobiiformes; family Gobiidae; genus Periophthalmus; species Periophthalmus modestus. Next base: position 9,467,865 of record JAIEZT010001368.1, on the reverse strand, counting down.
AAAGGAATGGTGCAGACTGCTGGTCATGCCTTTAGGGTTAAGAAATGCCACCTACGTCTACGAATGTCACATTCAAGTAAATACAGAGGTGAGGACAGGGATAGGAACTAAAACACAATTTCTGAGCCTCAAGCTCCAAATGCAGGACAATACAGGATTACTAAAACATGCATGAATCAATCAAAAGTTAATTATGATGTAACATGGTTAAAAGCTCATAAAAGTCAGTGTTACATATGTCCCCTTTAAGTCACTGTCTCTAGTCTGGAGAATGACAAAGAAAAGCCCGTGCTAGTGGCTTTCACACTATCCTTACTTTTTGTGCCAACTGCAATAAAAGCTGAATAAGTAAACAGCAAGACAACACATGCTTTCTATAGGAGAAATGTCTTAAACCTAAGATTTCCAATCTGGACATCATAGGCATTAATAGGTCAAAATCCCCCGTGCAAAATGGACAGGACACACCCATGCTCTCACTGCAAACTCTAGCACTCAGAAGTAGGACTGTGTGTGAGCGAGAGAGAAGAAAGGAGAAGTGGGTGTGCGCTCAGCAGCTAATATCTATGTACAGTCCTATTTTTAAAAGAGAAGAAAGACTTGAAGTAAATAAAATATTTTAGGTCAATAAATACAACAAAGTACTGCATGTACTTCATACATCTGTGTGGTGTTGTACCTGGGAATTCACACCTACTAACGGCATTATATTTCATTCCATCACAAACAGACCCACATTCCACACACAGACACACACAAATGCACATTCACATTTGGTTTATAGTAAGTTCCCACAATGCAAAGCATCACTGAACACATCACAGAAGCAGAGAGAAATGGGGTCACTGTTTTGCAACCATCTTACCAGTCCTCCTCTGCAAAACTACCATCGTCAGGCTCTCTGGCACATGACTGTAGAAGTGAAGGTGGGAGAGTAAAACCATGAGAGCTACTGCTAACATGAGGAAGTTTTTGTAGCTCTGGTGTTTAAGTCCAAACATGGAGAGGGACAAACAGGTATGTGCTGAACATTTAGAATAAATACAGTGCATCTATGTGGCTTATGAACGGGAAAATAGGCAGCAATGATATACACATGTTCAGCTCAACAATGAGGCATCGTTCCTTTCACATGTCTCTGGGAGACTGACTGCAATGTAGGCTTTTGTGAGCTCTCAGGGTGTAGCATGTACTCCAGTGAACATTATGGGCCTCATTTGACACATACTCTGGGTTTGTCTCTTTGAGCAAGTTATCTACACTCAAAACAAGCTGCAAGATGTATAATAATTTATAATAATGATTAGGTCATCGTGTTTTGTAACTATAGTTTGATTAGAGTATTATTTTCAATCCAACAACACCCAGGAGAGCCATCCCTACTTGAGATTATTATTGTTAATTATTATCTAAACCACTGGGGAAGGCTGTATTAATAACAGTGGTAAGAAAAACAACAATCAATAGCATGTTTGTGAAGCAAATTACAACCACACATTACATGTTTGTTATTCATGCAGTGTTAAGACACTCACAATAATCTAGAGATACTTACCCTACAATATAATTAAACAACATTCATTAATAATATGTATTAATTTTTCATTTCTGAGGCGCAAAAGTACACTGTAAAGTAGATACTGCCAACATAATGCAGAACAGCTTTGCCTCATTAGAACTCATCCTTCACTCCTGCTTTGAAATACTCATCCATATTTATCACCTGCTCAAGACAGACTTTGAAAGGATTTAAAAACAGACCCAAATATAGTCCAGCTACATTTTAAGCACAAAAAATGCTTTACTGTTTACAGTTAAAAAAAAAAAAATCTTTGTAAAATACCATTATCAGCATGTATATTATAGCTTTAAACTCAAAACAAGACTAAGCCATGCACTGTGCTTAGTAGTACATTACACAGAGAAAGATCTAGGATAAAATGGTCTTTGTCCTCCCCCTCACACTTCATCAATCACACTTTTAATTGAATCCTAATGGGATTCATCACATAGTGTCACAGCTGCACTCCTCCGCAGTAATACTTCAATGGACCTACTGAAGCATTGGGGGGAAAATATGTATATTTTAAAATAATTAAAATCTGAATTTTTGAGCATTCTGAGCAACAGCATCAACAGCATCTTTCAAATTGTTTTCCATGAAGATATATTCAGTCTGTTGTTACTTCATAGAGGCTTAAATTCCTCCAGAGGATTCTTACTAGACCAATCACAGCACAAGAAGAGAGGGGATTTGTGATGCAGCAAAAACAACATTTGAGTTTCACATCAAATATTTCACAGTGCCCCATCAGTGGCACTGTAGAAACATGACTACTTTACTGTGAGAGGGGCAGTAGCTAAAGAGAAGAAAAAGGGAGAAAGACCATATTGACTAATGCTGTATTGAATGAATATGGGGGTAGAGAAGAGTATAAAGCAGGGTAATAAATACACATACCCATACGCCACTCCAGCAATGGTACACTTCTTAAACTGCATCACATTGCAAGTCAAAGTCCCCGTCTTGTCAGAGAAGACATATTTCACCTATAAAGAAAGGAATGAAAATAAATTAGCAACCTTAAAATGTAGCCTTAAAAGGAGAACATACAGTACATGATTGAGTCCATGGTTACCTGGCCTAATTCTTCGTTTAAATTTGAAGTTCGAGCCATAGCAGGCGTGTTTGTAGGTTCGTAAAGCATATCGGTGTCCTAGAATCACATAAATATGGTTATTGGTTAACTTTATGAATACACTGGCATAGTGTACATTTAGTGGGTGAAAAAAATACTTAACTAGGGGGGCTGAAATAAAAACATTACATTGAATTGAGGACGGGTGGCCCTGTGATGATCTGCCAATTTAGAAAGACAGATTTTGTGTATTTTTACTTCATCTGCTTCTGATATTTGTCAGTCCACTTATGCTTTGACTGAGCTAAGCAAAGGGAATTTTATGGTATTTAACCAATAACAGTATTGAGTGAACTTTCAAAGGAAATGTATTTTAATAGAAATTGTTTTCAGACCAAGGTTCAGTTTGTTTTTTATACCCGGCAGTTTCGACGGCTCACTATCGGTCTTCCTCAGAGTGGTCATGTGATGTCATCCTGCCTCCACCGGTAGGAAGACAGTGCCAAAACCTGTTTAAATCAGTTGACTGGACACGTCACATCACGTGACCACTCTGAGGAAGGCCACTAGTAAGCAGTCGAAACTACCAGGTATAAAAACTAAACCTTGGTCTGAAAAAAGAATGTATTAAAATAAATGATTGGAAGACCAAATGAATCTCATTGGGCTTTCAAAGGAAATGTCGTATACATCAACTTGTAGCCAGTAATACCTCCTGCTGAACATTTGTTGTGAGGACTTCTTGTTTTTAGGCCCGAGCCCCTACAGGGCGTAGGGCCTATTGCTTCCGCAACGATGAGTGCCTGGGCGAAGCCCAGGCACTCATCGTTGCTAACTGTCTTGCCGAACTTGTGCGCGCAGCGCACAAGTTCGGCTGAGGTCGCGACCTTGCCCTGATTCCACTATCCCAGCAACCCATGCCGTAGGCATGGGGCATCTTTATTACTGCTAAAATGAATGGAAGTCAATGGGAGATCAGTGGCGGGCCCGACGTCATGGCGAATGACGGGCGCGTCAGCGCCCGTCATTCGCCATAGACCCCACGGTGACGTGGGGAAAGTCGAGAGCTTTCAAAAAACGTATAATATGTCATTCTAATGTTTTCGGATATATTGTTTTTGCTAAAAATATTATTATTTTTATTATTTTTATTCTTCTTTCTTCTGCTCTTTGAACAGGAATTTCACCCCCTGAACATATTTGAAAACTCACCAAATTTTGCCCAAAATTCAGAAGTGGCGAAAAATTTATTTTTTTTATATGGTGCATCATTGGGCATAAAAAAATGCGCGACAGCGCCACCTACAAAAGTCAAAATACATTGCGTCAATGGGAGACACCCCGACGTCAACTTTGTCGTAGAACCACCAAATTCAGTACACACATTCTTCAAGTGATGCCAAACAAAAAAATATTATATAGCCACGCCCTCTGACAAACCGGAAGTCGGCCATTTTGGATTGAATATTCGAAAATGCCGAGTCAGCGTTTTCGTTGACGTTGCATTTTCGTCAACAACTCCTCTGAAGGCGCTTCACCTGCAGGGCTGAAAATCACTGGGCACCATCTAGACAAGTGGGGCATCAAAAGTTATCCGATTTACATTGATACGTATAACGGCTTCTGTGCGGCGAAGCCGCAAAATTCCATCGGAATTTTTGCAATTTTCAAATTTCAAAATTTGCTCCCATTTGCGCATACTAAGTCAGATTTGACTCAAATTCGAATCAGTTGTAAAACTTTCTGGCCTAGACCTACTCATTGTGAAAGAAACAAAATTGGTGCAATAGCGCCCCCTACAGAATAACAAATTAATTTGTATGGAGGTTCAAAAATTTAGTTTTCCCAAATGTTACGAAATTTCACACAAAATTCCATTTTGTCATTCCAATCAATAAAGTCAATCAGACTCATGTCGTTTTTTGCATCGTGTTGCCATGGCAATGCGTCGAAGTTTCCATGTTATCCTAATGGGAACGCTCCGAAAATTCCCCATTCATGAGAAAAACATTAGTTTCATGGAATTAAGTGAAATTTGGCAGAATGACTCATCATATCATCCCAATCAAAAAAGTCAATCACACCCATGTCATAATTTTCACTTTGTTGCCATGGCGATGCGTGAAATACCCCATGTTATCCTAATGGGAAAATTTACACATGTTTGGACATTTCAAAGTCTTATAACGGCTTCAGACCTTCAGTGAAGAACGTGAGATTTGGCACGTTTATTCTTTACATCGTTCCCGTCAAAAAAGTCCAAGGTGCCAACTTTGTATTTTGCACTGTGTTGCCATGGCGATGCCTGGAAAAACCCATGTTGGTGCATTTTATGTATCAGTGCTCCCAATGTCTTTTGGCTTTGTTTGGTGACAAGTGCAGCCCAAAGCCACAATAAAACGGAGGCAAGTGGCGGGTCAGCGCCACCTACAGGGAGTGCCCGGTCGGCCGAGTGCGAAGCGCGGCCCGCGAGGGCCGTTCGATGCCGCTTGCGGCTTTAATTATTTTTATTTTTTTTATTTTTTTTTTTTTTATTCTTCTGCTCTTTGAACAGGAATTTGACCCCCTGAACATATTCGAAAACTCACCAAATTTTGCCCAAAATTCAGGTCTGCTGAAAAATTTATTTTTTTATATGGTGCATTATTGGGCATATAAAAATGGCACGACAGCGCCACCTACAAAAGTCAAAATACATTGCGTCAATGGGAGACGCCCTGACGTCAACTTTGTCGTAGAGCCACCAAATTCGGTACACACATTCTTCATGTGATGCCAAACAAAAAATATTATTATGGCCACGCCCCCTGACAAACCGGAAGTCGGCCATCTTGGATTGAAAATTCCGAAATGCCGACTCTGCATTTTCGTTCACGTCGCATTTTCGTCAACTCCTCTGAAGGCGCTTCACCTGCAGGGCTGAAAATCACTGGACATCATCTAGACAAGTGGGGCATCAAAAGTTATCCAATTTAGGTTGATACCTTTTACAGCTTCCGTGCGGCGAAGCCGCAAAATTCAATCGGAATTTTTGCAATTTTCAAATTTCAAAATTTGCTCCCATTTGCACATACTATGTCCGATTTCACTCAAATTCGAATCATTTGTAAAACCTTCTGGACTAAACCTTCTCATTGTGAAAGAAAAAAAATTGGTGCAATAGCGCCCCCTACAGAATAACAAATTAATTTGTATGGAGGTCTGAAAATTTACTTTTCTCAAATGTTACAAAATTTCACACAAAATTCCAGTGTGTCATCCCAATCAATAAAGTCAATCAGACCCATGTCGTTTTTTGTACCGTGTTGCCATGACGATGCGCCAAAGTGCCCATGTTATCCTAATGGGAACGCTCCGAAAATTTCCCATTCATGAGAAAAACATTAGTTTCATGGAATTAAGTGAAATTTGGCAGAATGACTCATCATGTCATCACGATCAAAAAAGTCAATCACACCCATGCCATATTTTTCACTCTGTTGCCATGGCGATGCTTGAAATACCCCATGTTATCCTAATGGGAAAATTTACAAATTTTTGGACATTTCAAAGTCTTATAACGGCTTCAGACCTTCAATGAAGAATGTGAGATTTGGCACGTTGATTCTTTACATCGTTCCCGTCAAAAAAGTCCGGGGTTCCAACTTTGTATTTTGCACGGTGTTGCCATGGCGATGCCTGGAAAACCCCATGTTGGTGCATTTTGAGCATCAGTGCTCCCAATGTCTTTTGACTTGGTTTTGGTGACAAGTGCAGCCCAAAGACACAATAAAACAGAGGAAAGTGGCGGGTCAGCGCCACCTGCAGGGAGTGCCCGGGTCGGCCGAGTGCGAAGCGCGGCCCGCGAGGGCCGTTCGATGCCGCTTGCGGCTTTAATTTTTTTGTTGTTTTTTTTTTTTTTTTGCATTATTTCAGTAACAATATTCAGATACTGTATTTGAAAAATACATCAGGAATGTGCTAAAACTTGCTAGTAAATGTCTTGGTTGAGGTTCAAGCATCGGCCAAAACTTGACCATAGGATAAATAACAAAGTACAGAAATACCACTTTAGAGGAGGTAATTTTACTAGCTGTATGTATAGACAATGAACTTGATATTTAGGCCCGAGCCCCTACAGGGCGTAGGGCCTATTGCTTCCGCAACGATGAGTGCCTGGGCGAAGCCCAGGCACTCATCGTTGCTAACTGTCTTGCCGAACTTGTGCGCGCAGCGCGCACAAGTTCGGCTGAGGTCGCGACCTTGCCCTGACTCCACTATCCCAGCAACCCATGCCGTAGGCATGGGATATGCATATTTGTTCTTGCTGGCATGTCATCGTCAACATTGAGTCAATGGGCGAAGCCCATTGACTCAATGTTGACAAAGGCAGCGCGAAGCGCTCATGTCGCCCAAACACACACCTGGCATCGAGCCCTATCCAAGTACCCATGCCGCAGGCAATGGGCCATCTTTATTACTGCTAAAATGAATGGAAGTCAATGGGAGGTCAGTGGCGGGCCCCGACGTCATGGCGAATGACGGGCGCATCAGCGCCCGTCATTCGCCAATGACCCCCACGGTGACGTGGGGAAGGTCCAGAGCTTTTTCAAAAAACGTATAATTTGTCATTCTAATGTTATCGGATATATTGTTTTTGCTAAAAATATTATTATTTTTTATTATTATTTTTTTTTTTATTCTTTCTTCTGCTCTTTGAACAGGAATTTGACCCCCTAAACAAATTCAAAAACTCACCAAATTTGGCCCAAAATTCAGGTCTGCCGAAAAATTTATTTTTTTATATGGTGCATCATTGGGCATAAAAAAATGGCGCGACAGCACCACCTACAAAAGTCAAAATACATTGCGTCAATGGGAGACGCCCCGACGTCAACTTTGTCATAGAGCCACCAAAAATTCGGTACACACATTCATCAAGTGATGCCAAACAAAAATATTATTATGGCCACGCCCTCTGACAAACCGGAAGTCGGCCATCTTGGATTGAAAATTCCAAAATGCTGAGTCGGCATTTTCGTTGACGTCGCATTTTCGTCAACTCCTCTGAAGGCGCTTCACCTGCAGGGCTGAAAATCACTGGACATCATCTAGACAAGTGGGGCATCAAAAGTTATCCAATTTAGGTTGATACCTGTCACCTTTTCCGTGCGGCGAAGCCGCAAAATTCCATCGGAATTTTTGCAATTTTCAAATTTCAAAATTGCTCCCATTTGCGCATACTAAGTCCGATTTCACTCAAATTCGAATCAGTTGTAAAACTTTCTGGCCTAAACCTACTCATTGTGAAAGAAACTAAATTGGTGCAATAGCGCCCCCTACAGAATAACAAATTAATTTGTATGGAGGTCCGAAAATTTACTTTTCCCAAATGTTACAAAATTTCACACAAAATTCCAGTGGGTCATCCCAATCAATAAAGTCAATGAGACCCATGTCGTTTTTTGTACCTTGTTGCCATGACGATGCGCCAAAGTGCCCATGTTATCCTAATGGGAATGCTCAGAAAATTTCCCATTCATGAGAAAAACATTAGTTTCATGGAATTAAGTGAAATTTGGCAGAATGACTCTTCATGTCATCCTGATCAAAAAAGTTAATCACACCCATGCCATATTTTTCACTCTGTTGCCATGGCGATGCGCGAAAAACCCCATGTTATCCTAATGGGAACATTTACAAATTTTTGGTCATTTCAAAGTCTTATAACGGCTTCATACCTTCAATAAAGAATGTGAGATTTGGCACGTCGATTCTTTATATCGTCCCCGTCAAAAAAGTCTGAGGGGCCAACTTTGTATTTTGCACGGTGTTGCCATGGCGATGCCTGGAAAACCCCATGTTGGTGCATTTTGTGCATCACTGCTCCCAATGTCTTTTGGCTTTGTTTCGTTACAAATGCAGCCCAAAGCCACAATAAAACAGAGGCATGTGGTGTGTTAGCGCCACCTACAGGGAGTGCCGGTTGGCTGAGTGCGAAGCGCGGCCCGCGAGGGCCGTTCGATGCCGCTTGCGGCTTTTTAGGCCCGAGCCCCTACAGGGCGTAGGGCCTATTGCTTCCGCAACGATGAGTGCCTGGGCGAAGCCCAGGCACTCATCGTTGCTAACTGTCTTGCCGAACTTGTGCGCTGCGCGCACAAGTTCGGCTGAGGTCGCGACCTTGCCCTGACTCCACTATCCCAGCAACCCATGCCGTAGGCATGGGATATGCATATTTGTTCTTGCTGGCATGTCATCGTCAACATTGAGTCAATGGGCGAAGCCCATTGACTCAATGTTGACAAAGGCAGCGCGAAGCGCTCATGTCGCCCAAACACACTCCTGGCATCGAGCCCTATCCAAGTACCCATGCCGCAGGCATGGGCCATCTTTATTACTGCTAAAATGAATGGAAGTCAATGGGAGGTCAGTGGCGGGCCCCGACGTCATGGCGAATGACGGGCGCATCAGCGCCCGTCATTCGCCAATGACCCCACGGTGACGTGGGGAAGGTCCAGAGCTTTCAAAAAACGTATAATTTGTCATTCTAATGTTATCGGATATATTGTTTTTTGCTAAAAATATTATTATTTTTATTATTATTTTTTTTTTAGGCCCGAGCCCCTACAGGGCGTAGGGCCTATTGCTTCCGCAACGATGAGTGCCTGGGCGAAGCCCAGCACTCATCGTTGCTAACTGTCTTGCGACCTTGCCCTGACTCCACTATCCCAGCAACCCATGCCGTAGCATGGGCCATCTTTATTACTGCTAAAATGAATGGAAGTCAATGGGAGGTCAGTGGCGGGCCCCGACGTCATAGCGAATGACGGGCGCGTCAGCGCCCGTCATTCGCCAATGACCCCACGGTGACGTGGGGAAGGTCCAGAGCTTTCGAAAAAAACGTATAATTTGTCATTCTAATGTTTTCGGATATATTGTTTTTGCTAAAAATATTATTAGGCCCGAGCCCCTACAGGGCGTAGGGCCTATTGCTTCCGCAACGATGAGTGCCTGGGCGAAGCCCAGGCACTCATCGTTGCTAACTGTCTTGCCGAACTGTGCGCGCAGCGCACAAGTTCGGCTGAGGTCGCGACCTTGCCCTGATTCCACTATCCCAGCAACCCATGCCGTAGGCATGGGGCATCTTTATTACTGCTAAAATGAATGGAAGTCAATGGGAGATCAGTGGCGGGCCCGACGTCATGGCGAATGACGGGCGCGTCAGCGCCCGTCATTCGCCATAGACCCCACGGTGACGTGGGGAAAGTCGAGAGCTTTCAAAAAAACGTATAATATGTCATTCTAATGTTTTCGGATATATTGTTTTTGCTAAAAATATTATTATTTTTATTATTTTTATTCTTCTTTCTTCTGCTCTTTGAACAGGAATTTCACCCCCTGAACATATTTGAAAACTCACCAAATTTTGCCCAAAATTCAGAAGTGGCGAAAAATTTATTTTTTTATATGGTGCATCATTGGGCATAAAAAAATGGCGCGACAGCGCCACCTACAAAAGTCAAAATACATTGCGTCAATGGGAGACACCCCGACGTCAACTTTGTCGTAGAACCACCAAATTCAGTACACACATTCTTCAAGTGATGCCAAACAAAAAATATTATTATAGCCACGCCCTCTGACAAACCGGAAGTCGGCCATTTTGGATTGAATATTCCGAAATGCCGAGTCAGCGTTTTCGTTGACGTTGCATTTTCGTCAACTCCTCTGAAGGCGCTTCACCTGCAGGGCTGAAAATCACTGGGCACCATCTAGACAAGTGGGGCATCAAAAGTTATCCGATTTACATTGATACGTATAACGGCTTCTGTGCGGCGAAGCCGCAAAATTCCATCGGAATTTTTGCAATTTTCAAATTTCAAAATTTGCTCCCATTTGCACATACTATGTCCGATTTCACTCAAATTCGAATCATTTGTAAAACCTTCTGGACTAAACCTTCTCATTGTGAAAGAAAGAAAAAAATGGTGCAATAGCGCCCCCTACAGAATAACAAATTAATTTGTATGGAGGTCTGAAAATTTACTTTTCTCAAATGTTACAAAATTTCACACAAAATTCCAGTGTGTCATCCCAATCAATAAAGTCAATCAGACCCATGTCGTTTTTTGTACCGTGTTGCCATGACGATGCGCCAAAGTGCCCATGTTATCCTAATGGGAACGCTCCGAAAATTTCCCATTCATGAGAAAAACATTAGTTTCATGGAATTAAGTGAAATTTGGCAGAATGACTCATCATGTCATCACGATCAAAAAAGTCAATCACACCCATGCCATATTTTTCACTCTGTTGCCATGGCGATGCTTGAAATACCCCATGTTATCCTAATGGGAAAATTTACAAATTTTTGGACATTTCAAAGTCTTATAACGGCTTCAGACCTTCAATGAAGAATGTGAGATTTGGCACGTTGATTCTTTACATCGTTCCCGTCAAAAAAGTCCGGGGTTCCAACTTTGTATTTTGCACGGTGTTGCCATGGCGATGCCTGGAAACCCCATGTTGGTGCATTTTGAGCATCAGTGCTCCCAATGTCTTTTGACTTGGTTTGGTGACAAGTGCAGCCCAAAGACACAATAAAACAGAGGAAAGTGGCGGGTCAGCGCCACCTGCAGGGAGTGCCCGGTCGGCCGAGTGCGAAGCGCGGCCCGCGAGGGCCGTTCGATGCCGCTTGCGGCTTTAATTACATTTTGAATATCTCCAAAACTGGGATATTAATATATATCAATGTTTCAATATATTTGTTGACATTGGTTGAGTGGTTAGATGCACTGACTTAAAAGTTGGCGGTGCAATTCCAACCCTCACAGATGAATGCTGTCGTTGTGTCCTTGGGCAAGACACTTAACCCACTTCGCCCCCAGTGTCTGCGTACACTGGTGTATGAATGTGTGTGTGGATGGATGACTGGTTCCTTGTTGTAAAGCAGTTTGAGTGCCTTGAAGGTGGAAAAGCGCTATATAAAGATGTGACCATTTACCATTTACCATTGTGAAAATGTAAAGCTAAATGCAAAAAGTGTATATGAAAACATATAAGTAATTACCTCAGACTAAAAACTCACCCAATTGATGAAAAAAGCCTGGATGAACTTGATGACCTCCAGCGTGACCAGAAGGCTGATGGGGATCAGGTTGTTGAACAAGATGATGAAGGTAAGAAAGTTGAGGCCAAAGTTAGCTGCGCCACCATCTACGAGGGAGTGAGTTTTGAACAAAAGGAGTAGTGACAGAAACAACTCATCAGTGCTGTTACACAAACACAGGTTAGCTTAATGAAAATGCCCAAAGCTACTTCCAGCTAATGTTTGCCATTAGCCCACTCTAGGTAATGTTTGAGGCTAACGTCATGCATTAGCTAGAATTAACCATTTCTTCCACCCAACCTCATCCTCTTAGAGCTCAACCAATTAGCAGTCCAATTTAATGTTCCCTGAATTCAAAGTAGCCAAAAGGGACTTGGGAATTTCAAAGTCATTAGTATCACAGCAGCAGCCTTGGCATCCAGCATGATCCAGGCAATGAATTTCACAAAGCACTAATGCAAAAAAAAGTCCCCCAAAAGCCCCCAAATCAACTGACTATGATCACAGCGTACCCCACTGACACCCGACATAGAAACAGGAGGGAGGTGAGTTACCTTTCCACAGCTTGCAGGTAAAACTGTTACCTTCTCAAGCCTTGATCTTAGCATTGCAGGTTGAGAGGGGTTGAGAGTGCGTCCCCGTAATAGATCAATTTGCAAAAAAAACAAACCAAAAAGAAACAAAAGGGATGGCACAACAAAAGTGGCGGAATGAAGCTACTGCTACAACACATAATGGTGGGATTGCTAGTCTGAAGTGGGGAGGAAGACAGACATATCAGATGCTCTCAAGACAAAAGGGGGGAGATTCAGTCCATAGCACATTCACAACCAACAAATTGTGAAAAAGGATGGGTGGTTTAGGCCAGTAATAAATTGCAGTTAAATAGAATTCACTCACACTGGAGATGCTACTGTAATAAAATGTTAGAACATGTGTCTTGCATGCAAGATTGAATATATTGTGACGGCTAACCAAACCATCAATGCAAAATATTAATACTTTGTTTTAACTAAATATTGTGCAAATACTAAATGTAAGATTTTGGTTTTAAATTGCACAAACTTGACCTATCTGAAATCCTGTTGGGTTACATTTAAAATGACTCTCTCTATGAATCCGATTTAAACCCCAGCACCTTCAGCCAATTATTAATCAGTGCTACTGCAAGCTGAATTCAGTAGGTTCTGAGCATTCGCATGAGCCATGTCCGGTCCATATACTGAGGAAAACTTGTATGTCCGCTATATGGTTTAGTTGTGGTTGTAGTGCAGGCCACACACAGCTAATGTTCTGAGATGCACAAATTGCTGTCAAGTAAATCTGAGTAAATAATTTATGCGTACAAAAACTATTCTGTCAGTATCAAGATCAGCATTTTACAAACTGTGATGTCAGCAAGTTTGTGATGAATCCACAGCCCTACTTAGCTAGTGGTGCAGAGGGCATCAACATTATTCACTTGTGCCCCCCGGTGTCCATAAAGTGAAGTGTATGTGATGTAAAAACAGAGTGCCTGCTAAGACCAGTGTCAGCGATGGGTCAAATTAATTATTCACTACGTATGCATAATCATAGTGTGCGTCATATGAGCCGTATGACAGCAAACAATGCATGTGCCAATTCTGTGTAGAAGTAGAAAAGACAGATGGACAACGGTTTATTAAATGGAAATAGTCCAATTAAAAGCAAATGGCACCTCTCCACCTCTCTCTTTTGTCACAGATTGGATAATGTGCATTGGACAGAGCCTCAACCTCCCCTTATGGAAATACAATCATCAAGATGGAGATCTGCTTTATGACTTACATTTCTGTTGACTAATGAAATAAAAATTGAAGGCTTTAAGTGTTAATGAACCAAACACTTCCATTGCCAATACAAGCCAATGTAAATCCCTAAAACGGGGAAAGTGTAAGTCACAAGGCAAGCTGTACTTGACCAGGGCACAACCTCTCCTACACAGACCTATCAGGTTAGAGAAAAATGGCCAGTGTGTCACAATAAGCACTTTGCAAACCATGTTCAGAGATTCCTCACTCTACTTTAATATTGTTGCATGGCATTGTTCTAAAAATACAGTTAAACTTGATTTGTCAGGATTCTGTACTGCACCGTATTGTATTGGACTGTACTGTTGTAAGTGTACACCTGTGTTTAAAACTAGTACAAATAATAGTTCAACCAACCGTTACAGATAAATGTTTCCTGTCCTGCTCCATGTGTTTCTGTCAAGTTTTAAACAAGATTCCAGCTATGACATCCACTAAAAACCACACCATTGGCATTTAATGCAATAGTTGCAAAACACTGAGTAAGATTTGGTTCTCTGAAGCTTGGTAAGTGCAAAGTGTTTACTGATACACAAAAATGAAAGAAAAGTGAGACACTGTTTGCATCAGGCACTGAAAAGAACTAGACAAAGGAGTAAGAGAGCTGGAGGGGAAAAACCTATTGTTGAATCCCTGGTTTGTGCTTGTCCATGGCACGGCCCATACAATGTTGGGCAACCATAAAGGGGCGAGGATAGGGGCTTCATTTGCTTAGCAAAGGCAGAGCTTCAGTAAGGGGTTAGTAAGGGAGGGTCATTCACGGATGGCCAAGGCTTTTAAATGGTTGTTACCTGGAGCTGTTAAAAAACGACAACAAAGAAAACAAAATCAAATAGAACATTAGAAAGGAAACCAAAAGTACAGCAGCGCAGTGATATTCAACCATTTCTTTAACAGACACACATCAAAACACATCTAAGCATTTCTCAGTTAGAGGGAATATAAGCATTCCCACATTGCCACATATTTCACTTGTAATGTGAAACGTAGTTCAACTGAGGCAACAAAAATTAACAGAACGCATACCAGCATTTAAGTAACTTAAGATCGGACAGAAAATAAGCTGATATGGAACAAGTGAAACAAAATATGTGGAAATAGATGCAGCATGTGCTTTGGGATTCTTACAGTTGAGATCCATGTACCAGGCATCATTGCCATTCTGGTACTTCCAGATGGTTTGGCCAATGGAGCAGACTAGAGATATAGCCAGCAGGCAGCCGAACAACACTAGGATCTGAAAGTTTGTAATCCGCTCCACGTTGGACAGCTTCAGAGGTGGGCGAGTGGAATTCTGGCAACACAAATGGAAACAAACTGTTTATTTTTGTTATTATTACAAACATTCCTGAACTGAAGTGAATTGCAGTTTAAATATTTGACATTATACAGATGAATATTTTTTTAATTTTCTTGATCGCTTTGTTAGGCTGTACCTGCATTAGTTTTGTGTCATGCCCCGTGTACACGACCACTCCATGGACCCATTGCGTGTTCCTCAGCTGGGCTCCCCTCAGTAAAATCTGGTCCGGCCCCAGAGGCACAGTGCTGCATTTAGACAGTTCAGTCAGCCAAGCAGAAACACACAGGCAAACAAACTGCCTCCTGCTCACTTATTTATGGCATATACTGTATGAAACATACATCACAAAACTAGGGTCACTAAAATCTATTCCTTAAACCAACCCATGTAATCCATAAATCAAATGTACTTCAACTATAATTAATCTACTTCGCCAATAGTTTTGCACTGTTGTTCTGCAACAGTTCTGCAATGCAAGTATTCATCTGATGCAAGTATTCCTATACTTGCATCAGATGTAACTGTTTACATGACATTTCGAGCATTAAAAGGTGCTGTACCTGATTTTTACTGTCTTAAAATGTGAAAAACAAAACTAGTCCAGTTTAAATGGTTTGACTTTACAAGCACTTAAATAAATATTTTGGTGCTTCTACCTGTGACCGTCCAGTCTGATGTTGCCCACAAACTCATACAGATGACGGTTCGGACTCTCACACTCCATACGGCCAGACAGACGCATGAGGCTGTCAATTTCCTTTATGTCAGCGGTCACCTGAAGGCCCTGGAAACAAAACCATAGAATCACTTTATTTTAAACATTTGTTCCTGTTATCCATTTTTTTTTAACAATCTTGGTTGGAATATACCTGTCTGATTTTAAGGTTGGTCTCTCCATCCAAGTTTGAGGTTTCAATATAGCACATACCCTGTGGTTCACTGTTGAGATAAAGAGAGGCACACGCACTGTATAATTTATGCATATATCAAAATTAAGACTAACTTAACTGAGCTATTTATTGTTTCCCTTTAGCCAAGTCAGATCATACAGTAATCAAAGATGATATATTCCTTTACAGTGGTTACAGTGGCAATATTAAAGCTGCAATATGTATCTTTCCTGGGTAAGAGTACGCCATCTGTTTGTTTCCACGGTGCCATTGCCATTGCTTCACTCCGAATGTTATCAGTTTCCATGGTGATAAGCAGGCAGGCTAAGTACAGGTCAGATCTGTGGAGTGGCAAAACCCACTTACAGTATGAATGCCCAAGGTATTTTTTGCAATAATAAAACAGCTGTAATAGGTAGCGCACCCACCCAACAAAATTTACAGAGTACACTTTTAACTTAAAATGTAGTCAAAGTGTATTACAGCAGATATATCATCTTTGTAGAAAGTTCAGAGAAACTATGAGTGAGGACACCTCACAGTGGGCTGAGAAGGCAGGTGGGATACAACAAAGCAAGCAGACAAATGGGGTGCTGACAAATTCTGGGCACTGTAACAGTGAGAGCGGAGCATGCCAATAATAAGGTGAGCCGGGTCATTGGTTAGCTTCCCTTTTAAACCGTGATTTATGCATACAGAAAGCTGGGCCAAACACACACAGGATAAGAAAAAACAAAACAAAAAATCAAATAAAAATCTCAACAATAAGCCCAACCACAATCAATAAGACATTTACACTGTGCTGTTAAGAGCCATCTGCTGTGTGCCATGTTTTAAAAAGTCCACTCTTCTTCATTGGCGGGTGTAAATTTGGCAAATAAAATTGGTTATTTATTAGTATTTCGAACTATATTATATTGGCATCATGTGAGAGGTAGGTTGTCAGTAATTCCAAGATGCTTTAGCTTCATCTTGCATTGTGACTGCATGCAAAAGTGGCACAAGTAGCATTCTGAGTCCAAGCCATGCAAAGGCAAAATTATGAAAAATGTGTATCAAACCAACACAGTTCTTGTCAACTTATATGTAAAACATAGAAAAAAATATTGTTCACAACATATTAGCTTCAAAAATAAAATGCTACACTGTAACTTGGCTAAATCCATCAACAAGGTAAAATAATACTGTATGTGTGGTCCCACTAGGTCCACAGCCCCTAGTCTCTCCCACGGCTGTTTCGTTGGTAACGCTGGTGGATATTCTGACCTGGACGACAGTATGACGAGGTCGGCCGGGAGGTGATCCCCATTTGCAGCTCTGACTACTTCACCAACAGCCACCTGATATTACCAACCACACACCAGCAGGGGGCGAGAGAGAGGACGTGTGGCAGTTGTTCACACAAGGGGCAGGAAGGAAGAGGATGAGAAATAAAGGAGGGACAGAGACAAACAAACAGCAAACACAAAAGGAGAGAGACAGTGTTTCAGTCTTTGGGAGATGATAATGACCAGTCCTGATGAGCTCTGGGTACAGCACTTGTTCTCCTTTTCACAAACCGTTCACATGTTACACAATTGTTTTGGTCAACCATTTAGTATTTGCATGGTTTATGATAAGGTGAAGAAGTGCATATATGCAGACATGATTGGTACTCTGATCAGAACATTGCGCTATAGTCCACTTATAGAAGTGATGGTTGGTTTCCACATAAAATGTTTTGCACAGTTTAAAAATGGGGAGATTGGTAAATTCAGAATGTGAATCTAACCACCACTTCTCTAGTGAGGGCTAAGAGAGGAATAGGGAAAGGAGTTCCTGATTGTCAGGCAGCACGATGGACTCCTATACCTGGTAGACAAAATGGCAGCATCCGCAGGAACAAAATCACTGCCATTTACTTTAATAATATCGCCCACTTCAACCTGTGAAAATAAACTGGTTAAAAACTACATGGGGGAAAACATTTGGTTAATATCTTCACCAAAGCGGGGATTATAGCTGGGGAAAGGCAAAGTTTGTCTGTGCTGTTGATTCAGACAATCATTTTATAAGTTTGTACAAATGTTGAAAGAAAATAATGTATGCAATCATTGTATAGAAGCTAATGATACAACTTTTCTTTTTAACAAATCTATACAAAGTCATCTAGGCAGTGAGAGAATATGTGCATTTATAAAACACACAAAAAAAGGAAAAACTGTAACATTTTAACTGTGCGCTTCCGTACACATGTCAATGCCTGGATATTTCACGGGCTGTACTAATGTGTTAATAACATTGGTAACATTACCAATGTCATTAATGTGACACATAGAAAAGAGAAATGTACCTGGCTTTAGCTAGAGCTCAGACACTTAAAGTCAAGTGTGGTTTATGAATATATGAATATTTACATTACACTTACATAACATTTTGTAAATAAAATATTGAGGTATACAAACATATGTTCACAGCTAAAACACATGCAGCTTTAGCTCATCTGTGAAACTGGTGCTTTACAAATGAATACCACTATATTATTATGTAATTTCCACTGAAAAAAATACTCCCATTATGAACGATGGAAGAATTTGCTCTTTGTCCTGCATCATGACCTTCTAATGGCCAGCCACACGGAAACGCTGCCTTAATTAGGAGCTCCATGGACACTAATTGTTTTGGAGTGTGTCTCTCTCTATGTGCTCTGCATACAAAAGGTTTCTTTGTCCAAAATCAACTCTATGGATAGTGTAGCTAGGTGGTGTATACATTTTCTTCATATTTTCTGGTAGCCTTGGTTACGATATAATGTCTAAATGTGCTTTCAGTGAATACATACCTTCTCCCAATGCACAATCTCCCAGGCACCATTTCTCAAGACTGTGATGAGTAATGAAGGGAATGCAGGAGTGAGTCAGACCAAGTGTGGGAAAACAAGGAGCCGGGAAAAAAATATTAGTCATTATTACGCAAGATACAATTAATATGCACAAAGCATTTTCCTGTGAGGTCTAATTGATTATTTTAATACCCACCTTGACATTCCTTTTTGTTGACTACACTGTCAGCATTATGACGTTTCTGAAAAACACACACAAAAAAACAAAACATGAATGAATAGGCCATTTAGTCAAAAGGTGTTTGTGTACACTGGTGTAAGAATATGTGTGTGAATTTGAGAGCGATTCCTTGATGGAGGCTGAAATCACACTGTCAACCTGTGGGCAAGTGAATCTGACCGCTCTACCAATGACGTTTACGTCAAGAGTGGGATTCAAACTGCCAATCTTTGGATCTACCAACTGAGCTACTGCTTTACTGTCCAACCTTAAAGCTGGATACCAGTTTTTCAAAAAAGCTGAAAGTATTTACCGATAAATCTAAATAGTTCCAAGCTCTTGCAAACCCTTTGACATTTTGTGTGTTAAAGTGCTTGATTTTTTGACCACTATTAAATCTTTCCAGTAAAGTACAGTGGACCATCCTTGAATATTCAATCAGCTCTCATCCCAAAGCGTCATACAGTCACTCATAGGCTCTTTCTTACATGTTTGCAATGCTTTCTAATTAGATGAAGACAGAGGGTACAGTTATGATTTTTGACACAAAGTTCCATTTTTAAAATACACTTTCTAGAGGAAAAAAACAGAATTTACATAATTATGAGTAAAAAAGAGTTGGGCACTTCAGCTTTAAAGAACGTTATTAAATGCTGTCTCAATGTATTAGTCATTTTTGCAGTGTAGATGGTAGATAAGAGTGGATTGGGTAGCTGCTGGCATTGGTATGAGGCCTTTTGGACTAATGGGAAAGAGAATGGAAGTGGGCCAGTGAGCAGCAGCACTAATTCTTGACACCTTTGCACTGACTGGACTCTGGACATGGTTCAGACCATTATCACATAGTAGTGGTATAGTCTCTCTGGGCAGTGTGGCAACAGCTAAGAACAATGAATGCTTAAAACGCTTATACGTAATTATAAACTCTTTGTCTAAAAAAACAAACAAAAAAACAAAACAAAAAACATGGCATATCGGCCACTCCTAATCTCACAAAGTTGCTTTTTAATCCCAGATTACAATCATGATTTTATCACAATCCAAGCAGTTAGTGACTTTATATTGCCTTTAAGATAAACAGGGTTATATCTGTTGGTTCTGAGAGTTCAGACGTCACTGTCCTTGGTTAAATCCACCTGTCACTCACTCAGAGCAAGCAGAGGCACTGAATTACAATATGACAATCTCACAAAATTAGCATATCAGCAAAGGGATGACATCATGATTAGCTTTTTATCATCATATCACCTGGCCCTATGTGAGATCATGTTCACCTAAACTGAAACAGAAAACATTTATTCTATAATTACTGCTAAATTGCCAATGGATATCTACACTACCTAGATCCTGTTTCATTTCCTCCCTTTCACTTTCTATAACAACCTACACTGGAAGTTTGATTTTGAAAAGTTGTAGGTGTCTTTAAGGTGCCTTAGAAAAGCATTGCCAGGGAAAAAAGAAAAAAAAATCCAAAGAGTACATCTGCTATCTGCTCAGCAATTGGTGTCAGATGATTTAATTTACCCCACTATCTGCAATTACCGGACATACCCTCTATTGATTGGACTAGGAACAACCTCTGTTTTTATTTTTTTATTTTTTCATTCTTGTGCATTTGGCAGTACCTTACGTCCCACTGGACTTGGTGATTGGGAGACGTTCAGTATTGAGATGATATGTGTAATCACAGTGCAGCAACAGAGCTCAGTATGTAGAAGAGAAGAGTAAATACTGTAGTATCAGTAAAGTTCAATGGACAAATAGAGGACAAAGGAGATCAAGCTTTTGCAGTAGTGCTTCCATTAACATATTTATATAACTTATACTTAATAATAATGTGAATGCAATAAAGATTCACAGCAAGAAGGTCCTGGGTTCGAACCCCAGGCAGCGTTGGACCTTTCTATGTGGCTTCTGCATTTTTGTGTAGGGTTTCCTCTGGGCACTGTAGTTTCCACCATCTTGCCCCCCATCTGGGAGTATGTCATCACATTCTAGACTCTGAAAACACCAATAGGTAAAAACGCTTCAGCTAATGTGGGCCAGCTTAAGATTTTGAAGCTGGGGCACCATTGAAGGATGGGGCAAGTACAACTGATCAATAAACTACACCTTACCTTACTTAACTAACTAGATTTAACTAGTCATTACTAGTCAGTCATCAAGATTTACATTTGCACTTTTTGGATTTCCATAGTTCTGCATTATTTTAAACAGTACAATTCTATTATTATATAAACACTATTGTCGCTAATGCATCAATTCTGACATGAAAAATACATTCTGGAAGTGAAATTAAATCCATGGGTTTCAAAATGATGAAAAATTGGGATCGCTGCCACAGTGATAAGCAATTTAAAACTAAATGATATATCTTTTGAATTGAAAAAAGTCCTGAAAACGTTGCATATAACAGGAAACTGAAACCCAGCATATCATTTTAGCATGTGTGGAAACGCATTACTGGATCGTAAACAGGTAGAACAATGCTTTCCCCATCTGCTGCAGTGGGACTGGGAGGCAACAAGGTGAGTCGGTGCAGTGTGTGTCCATAGTGCATGATTCATGAAGTTGGGGTCGATCATGTCCTGTCAGGTCAACTTGTGAGGAGCAGGACACTACAGAGACCAGACGTGTGTGTACCAGTGACCTTCATCTACACATGCACACACGCAGTCATCTCCACTCACTCCCCATGTTTTTCACCACAGTTCAAGAGGAAAAAGTGCTGCGCTGGCCCCTTCGCGAGGAGATAGAAGCTAATAGTATAGAGTAACTGCCCACTGGGAACTGCAACGGGAGGATCGCATTGCAGGGTCACCGCAATACAGTAGCATGCAACATTCGCTGGCCAACGTCACAAAAGGCTGAGGGAGAGATAACTTATGCATGAAGAGAGAAAGGTGTATCGAGGACTTCGAGCTCTTTCGAAACACAGAATTAGCAATACTGTTTAGAAACTCTGGTAAGGCTGGACAATTTTGGAAAGAAATCGAATTTCAGTTTTTTAGATTAGATTTGATGCAGAATTCTCTTCAGAGTGCACTTTGTAAACAACTCCAGAAGCAATAATGGAAACCTATTATGCAAAATTCACCTAGCAGTTTTTAGCCATACTATAATTGTTCCTCCTCTCATGTACCCAATTGAGGTTGAATTTAGAATGATTCTTGCAAGTCTGAGTAATTCTCCTGAATTTAAGATATTGTTGCTCTGATCTACCCCCATTTTCGCCGCCACTGATACATGCTCAACACTCTGTTCTCCAATTGCACAGTGATACTCGGAAGTAAAAAGTAGGATTCGTCAGCATTATGTAGCCATTTTGGTCTTTTTTTTTTTTTTAGATATGCTGTTTGCAACGTCATGTGGCAGGAGGGAATTTTCTAATCCGGAAGTCAGCAGACTAATTTCTTTTATTAATTTTTAGATCAGTATTGTGAATTATAATGTCCCAAGTATAACAATGATCCACTGGTGTCATAGATTATAACTATATTGCAGACAAAACCACAATATGTCTTCAACATTCGAGAGAAGACTTAAATATGAACTGATAAATTCACGCAAGGAGCATATAAATTGCAGAACATATTGGTACTACCGGTACAACATTCTGAGACAACATCTATTATCAGAATATTGCAGCCTTTGTGATTTGATAATTGCACCAACTCAATTGTGGTTTGACTGCGCGATATATTGCGCAGACCTAATTTCCAGCCATCTGTTCATATTTACTAAGCCCATGCAGTTGTTTGGTTCAATTTGACTGAGCAGTTGTTGCGTATTAACTGTTTTTTTTTAATCCAGAAAGGCAAGTGAAGGCACAGCTGTGACCCCAAATAGCCACGTTTCTGTTTGGTTGTTTGACTCGATGTTGGGAAATCTCCTGCTGAGCCCTTGTAAGCATCACTTCCTCTCTACCCCACAGGGAACACATCAGGACATACACTGAAGAAAAAAATCTAACAATCAAACCCAGCATGGGAGGTGTGTTTTCCATTGTTAATGGAAGGAACACATAGTCATGTGTTTATAAACAAACCAGTACAATATAAATGAGTCAGAGTCGCCATTAGGCCAAGATAAAGACTATATTGACTTATAGATGGAACCATATATTTTGGGGGTCAATATTTATCGTGAGTACTTTCTCTTTGTACTAGTAGGGAGTTTTTTGGTTTTTTCTGTACTACAATAAGTAGTCAAGGACTGAAAAAATAATTAGTATGATCATTATAGATACAAACTACTAAAGTGTTTTATTCTGCCATTTATTTATTGCAACTTGTGTTTTTTAACAATATTTTACATTTAGAATACTTTTTTACTTTGAATAATCCTGCTTTGGAATCAGTGAGCCAATGGCATAAATTTGTTTCAATATTCATTATCATCATTTATTGTCTGATATTTTCTCAAGCAATTTTGTTATAGTGACAGGCTTAATTACTATGGCATTAGATGGAATGTTTAATGTATGGTGTCTAAATGCATCAAAAGGTCATAATGCTAATGAGCCTGCTGATCCTATGTTAATTTGGTCTTCAAAGTTTGTAGATTGTCCATTTATTTCTGCTGAGTATATGTTTTTGAAATGAGGGTTATGTGTTTGTGTCTTGATTGCCTGCCACAGTAATTATGTCTCTGTGACAAAATAATGTTGAGTAAAACAAAAAGGAGACCTATTATGGAAAACTGACTTCTAAGTGATTTTGAGCCATATTATGATATTTTTCCCTTCTCATTTACCGACTGCTCTGTACATACTTCATTCTCAGATTTTTTTGTCAGCAACAGCAATACACCAGGATTCAGCAGCGCCATATAACCATTTTGTACTGTGACCTGAATCTCTCGGCAGTGCTGCACTTTGTTGTGATGACATCTTCAATAATTTTGCAATTTAAAACATCCCAAATATAAAATGGTGATCCTTGGGTGCCAAAGACTATAACTATATAGCAAATATAGTCTTGAACAATGTTTCCAAGTTAAACAATGATGGATTTCAGATGCAACTCTAATTACTGGTTGTCTTACCAAATCTTCAATGATCTCCTTGACAGCTGCCACCACAAGGATGAAGAGGAGGGGCACTAGTGTTGTCCAGCGACCAGTGGGAGAAACATCTGGAATTTGCTAAACAAAGGACAACAAAACAAGTTAGCAAATGGAACAACATACAGAACAACTGCAACTGATTTGGTCTGTGCAAATTTTTGCTCATATATTCTTTGCTAAAGAAATGTATTTCTTTGGTTCATACGTTGTTGTTTTTGACCTGTTGGTCGAATAGTTAAAATATAGGGCCAACATAGGCACATTCAAAAGTAAGAAGTTGGACAAAGCTTATCGATATTCTACCCTTCAACAAGATATTTCTTGACATTAATTACTTGTGATTTTATGTAGAAAAAAAATTGTTGTGACGATAATGAAAGTTTATGATAAAGATGTGTGGCCTTAATTAGTCTAGGCCACTGAAAAGCTCCTGCTGTCCCTGTAACACACACTCTTATGGAAACTTGTGAGAAAATGGATCCCCCTCCCGTCTTGCTCATCTGCATGGATGTTTTATTCAAGGTCGCAGCATCGATGGGGCAGGTAATGAAGATTCACACTGGCTTCTGTTCAAAGCCCCAACTTCAAGGTCACTGGAGAGAGCTGGTTTCCATCTTGCAACCTTTTATTAACATAGACTGGTCTGTCAGCACTGCTGCTAGAGACGCTAGGGCATCTCTGGCTACTTCATTTGATGGTTTGTTGATGTTGACGGGATAAGTTAGGCTTTGTTTTTGGTCCCAGATTCAGTGTTCTAGAATCATCTAAGTTCACAATTAATTAAATAAAGATGCATGCATACTTATGACTTAAAGATGCACTATGTAACATTTTGGATGGAAAGAATGCCACCTGCTTATCTCTGTGGAGATGTTACTGCTTTGCCTAATATGTTCCAAATATAGTCTTCTATTTTTCCAGGTCAAGTTACAGATGAGATCTGTGGAGAGCGACCCCACTCCTAGTCAGAAAGCCTTAAAAAAGATTTTGAATTTTTAAGCAATACAAAAACAGGAAATTGAATAAATGCAATGCCATTCAGTGGTACATTCTAGGCAAAGCATCTTCATGTATAATCCCCCACCAGAAAGTGTGCATGGTGCATCTTTAAAATTATTTCCTAGTAGCGTGGGCCAAGTGACGACAGCAAATGTTTTTATATTTAATAGTAAAATGACCAAACACCTTTTGAAATATGCATACGATACGGATATATTTTATAACTTTTTTTTTTTCATTTGAATAATCAATGTAAACTGAAATACTACTTCGTTTAGTGGCACAATCAAGGACAAAGGACAGAGTGATCTCCTGACTTAATGTAGTTCCTCGCATGTAGCAGTTGTACAGACAAGTGTGGTTTTATTTAGTGGCACATACAGTATTACATGTATTATTCATCATCAGGCATACACATAAAAGAAAGCCATTGTGCGCGAGTATGAAATTACAACCATGACCTTAGGAAGATAGTGTCTAGGTCAGAACAAACACACCAGTCACATGGCAAAAACTGTGACCAGGGAGAAGTGTGATTTAGCGCTAATGAGGTACTAAATCTATATATCGGGTACACTTCTAGCCCTCTGGTTTGTAAGCAAGACAGACAGACCCAAGATGGCAGCCGTGATACATCTTACCTGCAAGAGTGCAATGAAGAGGAAGAAGGCATTGGCTGCTCTCCGGAACTGAGAGTAGAGGAACCGCGGGAGGAAGGTGAGGACGTTATATTTGGCAGTGCTGAAGCCGGCATCACACAGCAGCGGTGTCAATAACAGCAGAGGGCAAAAGGGAGAGAGAAAAGAGAGAAATTGCACAAGTTTATATAAGGAACGATGAAGGTTTGGCTTACAGTTATACAAAGAATACTTCACAGTGTCCCTATAACTCAATAATCCATGATAAGGTTGTTTGCTTGCTCTATATAACTTTTGTGTTAAAAGGTCCACCACAAGCTTGCATCCATGGAGATGTTGTTGCTTGGCCTGAAATGTTCCACAGTAGGGCCTTTTATTTAGCCATCTTGTGCATGTTTTTAATTAAAATAAAAGGCCTTGACAAAAATTCATTTTTTCGGTGAACAGGGTGGCGTTTTACACTGATCTGAACTGTATCTTGGCCTGGTGGCATCACCTGCTTGTCTCTATGGAGATGGACAAGTTTAATGCCAAGAATACAACAACATCTCCATAAAAGACAAGTAGGTGGCAGACCCTCCCCCAGAAAAGTTACTTAGCATCCCTTTAAGTGAATTTATTCTGCAGTACAAGAGTGGAGCAAAACGTTTTTTTATTTATGTTTTTAGAGGATGTAAATCACAGTAGGTACAAGTATTGACACTGGAGAGTGATTATGTGCTCTGATGATGAATACAGCCGACCAGAGCCAATGATCATAAAGAACAGCGGGAGCAGGCAAACTTGAGCTATGCGTTTGTCTGCTGCTGTAGTGGGCTTGGGGGCTGGTGGTGATTTCATACTGGACCTAGTGGAGCCCTCCAGCACTCTGATTTACGGCTGTGCTAAAGGTCCGGTCAGAACAGCCACTTTGGAGGATGATATATGCCATGATGTATGCCCAGTTCTACACTGGCAACGCTTTGCTTACTCACCCGCACACAAACCAGCCACAAATGCACAATGAGGTTATAGCCCGCGGCTCATGAAAAAGATAGCATATGGATTTTACAATAGTAAGCCTACAGCGGCACAGGTAAAGTAAACAGCCACATCAAACAAAAGTGTGTGAGCATGCTGTTCATTCAGTGCTGTCTGAGGTACTGAGAAAGCCAATGACTATACGACACCAGACCAATTAGAAAAAAAAAAACAACAAAAAACAACAAAAAAGACAAGACAAACTGTATTACCTTGTTTGCAGAAAGCGATATGACAAAAATATCATATTTTGTACATGAATTAATCAATCATGATTTCCGATTAGACTTTTTTTAATCTATTGTATCTATGTTTTTAAATATTCATTTCCTGAACACAATAAAAAACTGTTAGTTTGAACAAACCACATTTAGCCAGCCAACTTTTATTCACTGGCTATACACCACTCAATTAAAAAAGGTGCTGTACCCAATTCTTAAAAACGTGAAAAACAGTTCAAGTCCAATTTAAACAATTTACAGTGGACCAAATGTATTCCTCACTTACTTTATGCATTCAGAACATCCTAGTAAATATATCTGTACTGGGGCAAGACTGCTCAAATGCAGGGGGGAAATTCGGGTACAAAGCCTTGTACCTAAGACCTAAGCTAATCCTTTACAATTAGAGATGACTGAATCTCAATCTTGATTAAAGTTCAATTAGTTGCAAATCCTTAGTTTATAGCTTTGTAGTTTCAATGATGAACTTTACTGTGACTACACAAAATGACCAATCATTTTCATGTCTAGTGCCGCCAACCCTGCAGGTTGACATAAAATATTATATGAAGATGGATGCACTTAGTAGTGAATCTGTCAACATTTGAAAACACAGAGACATGTTGAAAGATGAGGGCAAATATACTGTGTGGACTTTACAGGCAGATCATATTACAGCAAACACTGCTCCTTTGTACATGACTGAAGCTAATGGCCTCATAAGAAAGTATGTCGTCATGCATCATCCAAAGCACAGTACAATAAGTTGAGCACATTTAGAGCACAGTTAAGGTGTGTCCATTGGGTATTCTGCCTCAGTGCACTAATGCACTGTTACTAACTTCCCCTGAGAGAGACAAACTGCAGATGGATCTCCAAATGTGTAGCTCCTATGTTTATTATTTGGTGAGATAATAATCATTCTTGTGGTTTTGTTTTTCACTAGGGTTGCAACAATAAAATCAGAATAATCCTCACCAGTGGACTTTTAAAATTATCATAATTGTATTTTGATAATGGTAATTTGAACTATACAGACATGCAGCAAAGACATGGTATTATAATATCAAAATGATAAAGTAAAAATGTACATTAAATTAATCCATTTTGCATTTATTTGTAGATATTATCTATCTAGAATATTTGAGTCACTGTAGTTCAACCTTTATTTGGTTATAGCCACAGTATGGAACATTTTAGCCAAAGTTAGGCTAAAATAAAAGTTAGATTTTTATTGCTCTGCAAAACTTGCGTTTTACTCTGAGTGGCTTGCATCTCCACAAATCTGACTCATATTTGATCTTCTGCTTGTTTCCATGGAAATGTTGTTGCTTTGGCTATAATATTCTACAAGATAGTATAAAACTCATGTATTTCCATTGAGGATGTTCCAAAGTATGATTGATTGATTAGTTGATGAGTCAAAAAAAAAAATATCGCTGACTAACGCAATAACTAATTTTTCACCGTTCAGTGTTCGGTCAGAAGGAGTTGGAGACAGTGGGGTCATGTCAGCTCTGGTTGCTACAGGACTTCCTCAAGCTCACCAGACACGCTGCTTAATGGATGATTATAGATCTCACATTTTATTTCCTGGCAGAAGAATCAGGGTCAAGACCGTGCAGAGGAGCTAAACAATACTTTCACTCACTGCTATCCACTTTAGAGCTTTATTATCAATCCTTAATGCTTTTCCTTTCCATATGTAATTATACCCAGTGATTAGGCCTGGTATGATAACAGCTGTATCGACTCATTCTTCAACTACCGGAAAGTTAAGTTAAGAAAACATACCTGTATCTCACTTCAATTTTGTTAATTATGACAGGCCTATGAGTGATGCTGTATAAAAGGGCCTGTACCTGATTTTTTTGTAAATTTGTCTTGCCCCAGTAGTTATATTGTATAAGAAGCTCTTGAGGTCAAAATAAGTCAACTGTCTACTGCCTATTTATTTAGAAAACATTTTATTGTCCGATAGCCAGGAAGTGCAAGGTTAGCATGCTAGTTGTTGTTAGCATTACCGTGAAGGCAAAACAATCCTCTGGCCTCTGAAAGTTTTGAAACGTGCTTATAAACTCATCGCAGTGAATAATTAGGATACTCGGAATGCATAAGGTAAATGAGGAATAAATTTGGACCACTGAAAAATGGAACTGTTTAAAATTAACTGGTTCTGCTTTTTTTAAAGACATTAAAATCAGGTAGAGTGCTTTTAGCACATTTCCGACTGGTAGAGAAATGGTGTGAAAACTTGCAGCTTACTTGAAATATAGTGATTGTTCATGTACATACACCATAGCCATTTTGAATTGTATTCTGCATTGGGTATCTAAAAAGATCAGGGATGTAACTTGGTGCCACAATCCTGCCATTACAGAAAGGATTTCTCAGGGTCTTGCCAGACTTCTCTAAGTAAACCCATTTCTCTGCCTTACAACAATTTCTTGTATAAACAAATAAAAAAGCCAAGATGTATCACTCACATTATAGAGGCAGAACAACAAAGTAATCTAATCGAGTGGGCGAGACTATTCATACTTTGTAGTGCATCTTCAGAAGGGCGAGCATGTGCCAGCTCGTGGTCGACGGGGATCCGACCACAAAAGAGATAATCAAATGAGCCGGGCCATCAGCTAACCACTCAGGCTTATGCAACCACACACAATGAGGATGTATGATGGCTTTTACACATGCTTTGTACCATGTTCCATTTAACCATTAGATGGGTTAGACAGATCTAAGAACAAACAATAGCCAGGTACAACAGATGGTCGTAGAGTAGGTTTCGAGATACTTCTTCATTACAAGTGCTTAAATGAATCTTGGTTTACAATAATGGTACATGAGTGGTCTGTTACCTATGGCGTGTTACACATCATCTTCTAGACACAAACACAAACATTTAAATTTGTGACATATTTATTTAATCAAAACCAGTAGTTCTTATTTGAACTAGCACCACCAAGTTACTTTCTTTAGTGTTGTTTCAGGACCCATAAAAACTATATTAAAAATAATTGAAAAATGTGTTTATGTTTATCCATTTTAAAGTTACAAAACTGAGTTGTAGCAGCTCACAATTTTCTTGTTTATAGAGAAAAAGCACATTTATGTAATACAGTCAGCATTTCCCCTGTGTTCATTATTAAATTGAGTATATTTCATAAATAGAATGTACATGTAGTGGATTCACAAAAAAATACTGAAATAATATAAATATCTTGCAATTGGTACTGTGCAGTCACATCACACTGGTGGTGTTCAACATGTATCTCTGCAGTTGAATGTTCCACAGATCCAGGGGGAGACAATGCATACATTAGCAAACAGTCAAAAAACTGAAAAACTGTTGGCCAATGCTAGCTAGCTTGTGACACTAATTTAATGAGTGAGAGACTTGTTTAACTTCACAGATCAGCTCACCTGTTAGAGTTCCAAGGAAGTCAGTTATTTTTTTTATCATATTGTGTTAAACTAAAGCTCAGAATAAAGTCTAACAAAGCTTCAGACAGAGCAGGGCCTACAGCTAGCATCACTCCCCCAGGGAATGTTGATCATATCAGCTGCACAGCATCAATGTATTGATTACTGCATCGTATTGTGAGCCATGCATCTTGTATTGCACGAAATCATGAGGGCCCCTGTGATTCTAGAGCTAACAGTTCACAGATTTTGCTCATTCTCTCTCCATACGGTTTGCTTCTGTGTAATACAAAAACTGAATGCTGTCTGGGCATTTCAAACCTCAATGTCAAGTTTGTCTTTTTAATACATTTGTGGAGTGATGAAATTATCATTTAATATCATGAGTGTTCATAAGTGTCTGCACGCGCCTGAGGAGATTAACCCCGGTGTCCCACAAAACACTGTCAGCACTTAGCGCCTACGTAACTGGATGAGAGTCTGTGTGGCCGCTTCCATTCGCAGTGCATGGATTAAAGTTGTTTTCAATTGTGCAATTAATCATCTTTCAATTCTGGGCCGGTCTGCCAAAAAGCTCCACAGCTGAATAAACAGTCCGCAAGTCAGGCATGCCGGGCAACACCAGGCATCTCTCATGAGGGGTTAGTCATATGCGTAAATATCGATGTAGTATTTGAGGATATGATTTTACAGTGCAGACAGGATTCTAACAAGAGAAGGGACAATAAACAATATCATTTTTCATGATAAAAAGGGTAGACAATAAACGTTCGTGGGACATTTTATATAATCGTAATAATCGCCAATGATAATCATCATTATATCTCACAGAAAAAAGCGACTTATCCATGATGTTCTCTTCTAGATCACTGTTGTTTTCACTCATAACAAATACTATAATAATTTAAGTAGGGAATGTATTCATAATATTAAAATTAAAAACATTATGGACATGAATGAATAATTATAAACTGGGAGAAACTTTAATCATTATCATGATATAATCATTTATCTCTATTATTTTGGCCATGATAATAATGACACCAAATTTTAATATCGTCCCATGCCTACTGCTGACTAGGACTGAACGATTTTGGCTGTGATTTGTCTGATAAGCCTTGTGATTTACGTTTTAATATATTAAATATGTTTCTTTGCAAATTTCACATTCAAAACGCCCCCAGGAGGCATTGACAAAAAGACTGACTGAGTCTTATGAACTAACAAACAAAAGAACTTGTCCAGAACTAAACTATAGGGTTAGCAGTTTTTATGCAGAAAATAACAAGATATTATGTTGTTTGTAGAGAAAATTATGGTACTTCCAAAAATTGCAGCCTTTGCGATTTGCTAATTGCTTCCATTCAAATTACGATTTCATAGCGATTCATCTTCCAGCCCTAATGCAAACACTAAATGCTATCATTAGATTTACTTGGAGGGATTCTGGTCCATGTCACACACACAATGGGAATAGGGACAAGTCCATCTGACAAATGAGGACTAGGGCGTGTGGTCTTTGAATTGCAAATGTGCCCAAAACAGATGCCAAGAAAGTTAGGCCACACAGAAGCAGGGTTCTCTCCTGTAGACACTCAAACTGCTGCATGTTCTCGACAAGTTTGGGTAATGAAGTAAAAATAAAACTCAAACAAACTTAAACTAAACACTACAAGACAAAAAATATTCTATTAGGGATTGTGTTGATACAGATAAATTCAAGGGATGAAATACATACCAGAAATCAATTGTTCTTCACACCAATGTTGATATTGAGATCAGACAAAGATATCTCCACAAAGCTAAATAATTCAATAGCTTTCCCATGCAGTTTTTCATGTTTATCTGTGCAATCTAAAGTTGCAAATGCAGCAGCAATGCCAACATTGATCATTTCAGACATTAGAAAATCTGACTTGGCAATAACCAATGCAGCAAAATTACATCAGGAATCACATAGTAAACAAATTGTCATAGTAGCCTATCGCTCCAAGAGATTTCTGATTCTCCTATAAGATATCCCACATTGCTTCATCACTTTTAAATTGTATATGCATATAGAATGTGTTTACAATATATGACTTCTTGTTAAAGGGCCTAGGATTTTTTCCCCCATGTATTTGATAAAAAATCATCTTGCCACAGTATAAATATACAATATAAGGAGCTCTTGAGGTCAAAATATGCTAGCTGGTGTTAGCATTACTGTGATTGCAAACTCTGTTGGTATCTGAAAGTTGTGGAAAGACTTGTGAAAAGCACTTCTCATCACTTCTCATCTGAATAATTAGGATGCTCACAATGCAATAACCTTGAACCACTAAAAATCATTTAAATTTAACAAAATAAATAAAATAAAACATAATATAACAAATCTAACAACACTAAATAGTAAAATTAAATAAAATATGAGGTACAAGAGGTGATCAAGACAGCATATCAAGGTTAAGTCTACTTGAAGAGTATTCATTACCAGGATGTGTGTGAACAAGTGATCAAATGTTTTTAGATGTGTCACTGTGTAAAAGTGTCAACTGTGTTTCCATGGCTTGTGTCAGTTAACTCGTGTCTCACAAAACTGTATCATGTATCAGGTTCAAAATGTGACTCGCTCTGTATGGCTTAATGTTGCAGTTATGCTTGGGACCATAAAGGTTAACGTACATCTAACAGCAGTGACAAGCAGGTATGCCAGGCTGAGCTCAGAAAACATACATGACCCTGGGGTTAACATTACCAGTTTTAAATAACACATGGCAATGAAACGGTTGGTAGCGACTGAGAGAGACTTTACCCAAAATAAAAGTGTGTAAAAAAGTGGATATGCAATAAAATAAATCACATTTTTATTGTGTTGATAGAACACCATTTTTGATTCAGGTTGTATTTTTTTCTTACTATACTTCTAAATAACACTAACACTTAACACTAAACTTAACACACTTAACACTAAAATAGTCCAGTTTATCCCAAAGTATGAAGTGTGTGCCAAACAACATGCATTTACGGACAGAAAATTGTCAATTAAAAAGCCCCAAGCTGATCATTGATCATTTGAAACAAGTAATTCTCAATTCAATACAATTTTTTATAAAAAATATATAATAACAATCTGACGACAAGCGATGTTGTATGAAAGAAGCCAAGTTTGGATGGTTCTCGGAACATATTTTAAAGCTACTGCAACAAGCAACTTGTGACCATCAGAAACTTCCATTCAAAGTAATAAAATTATTTTATGGAATGTCTTACCATATAATATCATTTATTTATGTATTTTAACATACTTGCTAACTGTAGAATTGGAAGTATTAGATCAAACATCCATGTATGTTTTTTTACCTGACACGGTTGCTACAAAACTTGGCGAACTGTGGCTGGTTAAGGTATATGAGCCGTGCATCTTCTTGGTCAGCCAGAGATGTCTTTTCTGATGTAGTGTCTGCTGTCTTCGCATATCCTGCAACAGAAAAAAGAAAGGAGATTCTATGAGAGCAGTCCCCCTGAGACACACGTCAGATGAAAAGTATTTTGAAGTATTAGGGCTGGCTCATGTGTGGATGTCCTTGAAACTATGTTGACAATATATTGCAGATGGTGGTGTGTATATAAAACACAGATGGAATATATTCTCATGACAGAGCTCCTTGAGCTTTACAAAATTTACATCTCTCTAGTAGTGTAAATATACTTAGATTAAAGGCCCTGTATTGTTTGGATTTGAATTTGGGTTTGTTAGCTCCACCCACATATTCTCTTATCTCACACTAAAGTTGCAATCTTGAAGAAGAAACAACTTTGGGCAATAGTCACAGGCAATTGCTTCCACAGAGTTCTCATCAAACAAGATTTGCAAGTGGGCAAAAAGAAGGATCAAACATAGTTGTTAACTCATAGTTCTCATCCAATAAAAAGCCTATTTATTTTGACATGGTTCTCACCCAACATTATTCCCAATTGGACAACATGGAGCATCATACCAAGTTGTTACCTTATAGTTCTCATCTAATGAAAAGCCTATTAAAAAGCCTCGGGCAGTACAGTCTCTTATTTTATTACAGACAGCTGATTTTACAACCCACTGTATGGTGCAAAGGGCATGTATTTCTGAACTAAAGGAAATACAAGTCAGGTACATGGCCTTTAAGATGAGGAGCTCAAATGTGACTAGAATGTTGTATAAAATCATTCGAACATTTGTATGGTATCTGGTCACAGTAAAAACCATTAAATGTGTTTTTTGAGTTAATACACAAACATAACCCTGGAAATAACACACACTTTTACAGCATATTTTGTAAAGTGTTTTTCAGTGTAAGTTACACTCTTCCTGCATTTTGATAATGGTCAGCAAGTTTACAATAGCCATTAGAATTTTAAAGCCAGAATAATTGAAAACTGCATTTGTTCATTCATGCATCTTTCACTGTCCACTTCCTCCAATTGTTCAACAGTCCAAGGAGGCCACTTGGCAAGGCAACAAAGGGTAATCAGCAAACCAAAAGGAAATGAGAACTGAGGAATTTGATAACTTATCTAGAAAGTGGATGCAGCCTTTCCTCTGGAGAATACGGACTTGAAATCTTAAAATATAAATAATTTACTTAATAATAACAATAACTATTATCATTATCATTATTATTATTCAATAAGAACTACAGATGCAAAAAAGTAATAATAAAAATAATAAGATAACCAGATTTTAAATTCTTGGAAAAAGCTGGACCTTTCCAGAATAGTTTTAGAAGGGTCTTGATCTATATCTAAACTAGTAATGCCACACAATGCCAACATTAAAGAACCTAAATTATTTTGTGTTAAAAATGTAATTCTATTGTATAAAAAAGTGTTTGTTTTGTTTTATTTTTTATTTTATTTTGTGTTATCAAGTATCAAAATTTTAAGATTTAAAATTGAGTTTGAAATTTTAGTATCATCACAACACTATTTAGAACCAAGAACTATTGTTGTGTTGATGAAATACATATTGCACATCATATTATAAAGAGAAAAACACTACAATAACAAGGTTCATGTACCCCTGTCCAGTCCAAAGCTTAATTTATATGCTTGGATTTGTATCCTAAAGAGTGATGCAAGACCTGGCTTAAATCTCTAAGCCAGTATCACAGGCATCTCCGATTTCATGCGTGTATTTCCATGAGCACATAGAGAGAGGGGTCCAGTCCTGACATGAGGCGGTAACTGCTGCCAGGTTATCAGGTAAGGTCAGCTGGGTTGACAACTGCACAAGCCCAGGGTCTAAAATAGCCCAAACTTTGAGGGGGTATCCTTAGAAGTTTCCAGGTCAAGGCATCAACAACAACATATGAGCGAGTTACAAAGGAGTGCAACCCAAACCCTAGCGGATATACCTCAGTAATAGGCCTTAGATAGATCCGCTCCAGGCCATATTTCCTGCTTGTCAAGAGGAAACAAAGTAGAGGCTAGCTGGCACCGTTCTCAAAGTCATACTGTGCAACTTTCTCCTCTCTTTCTGCGCTTTATTCTCAGATTACGGTTAACACATTCTCACTGTTGTTACACAAAACTTCAACACTTAAATTACACCTCTCTTGTTATTTTAATGATCCACTTTGGGTCGAGGGATCAGGTTTCTGAGACGTGTAAGCCAAACATTCCTCCTTCCCTTCCCTCTTGTCGTTTACTCACAAGCAGAAGCAGGGCAGTCCCCTTCAGCATGTGCCTGCCTTGGGGCTAAAAATAACCGCCCAGCCCCTAGTGCTTTGGTCGTAGGGAAAACGGAGGACTGGCTATCCCGGTCGGCTTATGCAAGAGTGCAGCCAAGCACACATCGCATCAGCATAGGTGGTTTATGGGATTAGCGCAGAGGTAAGGATGTGCAGGGTTAGAGGCAATGGGGAGGGTAAAGATGCATGGCGACTCTTTAAGTGGAAAGTCCTTTTAGTATGAGCAAAATCTATTTAACAGAGGCCCATACTGAAAGCATCACGTAAAAGTGATGCTGACAAGTAGCTGATTTATGGAACCATCTGTAACAATGATAAGACTAGGAATACTAGATTAGGATAACCCAAAATCATGATATAACAGTTGTTTACATTTTGGTCCTCAAGTGTCTTATCCAATCAGAAAGCAAAATAAAACCCCCTCACCTTTGGTTGTTAAATCTTAGGAAACTGGTAAAACCAGTTTGCAATAAACCCAAAGGGCCTCTATGATTTCATGTGTTTTCAGTATATCACGGCTAATAGCATCCCAGATTTGGTTGTGATTGTAACTGCTATTTTAAAACCAGTTTAGAGTGCATGATACAGCTATTACGTTTCAATAATCCGGCATTACACAGTGTTAACAACCCAACTGCAATTAATTACATAAGGTTGCATTGCTTACCTTGCAAGTAAAGATGGATGATTCTGATGCGACTGAGATTAGATTTGTGATCTATGTTTGAAAAGGGACTGTACATTGTAATTGACTCCAATAGAATTAACATTTGAGAGAACACTTAAATATGAACTTTTAAACTAATACAAGAATCCCCAAAAAAAATCATGTTTGTAGAGGTCTAAGGTATAAGATCTTTCTATAAAACAACAGCAGATTGTTATTTTGCAAAGGATTTATTCTAGTATCTAAATAATTACAGCTTTTGCGATTTGATCACTGTGTGTGGGAGCTCTAATTACAATATCAATCCGATTGCAATAAATTGTACAGCCCTAAAGTACTCTCATACAGCTCAGTACATTTTTGCTCAAATCAGGAAGTAAATGTCTCTGCAGAAAAGCCGGTAGCTAACAGGTTTGTGCTTGCACCGAGGAGGAGGAAACCCAGGAGGGGGGTTAGCGTAAGAGCAGCGAGGTGGTGAAGCGAGGGTCAGAGGGATTGTGTGTACGATGACAAATGCGCCGAGGAAGGCGGAGTGCTGCAGTGAGGTGATCCAGAGCCGGGCCACACCACGGCACAGATCTGATTGATGTTGTGTGTGTGAGCGGTGAGTGAGCGCTCGCAGCAGGAGCCCAGCCGCCTCAGACCAGGTGCTGCTGCAATGCACCAGTTGCAGCTGCTCAACTTTGTGTTCCTCCTCTTCCACCGGCTCTTTCCAATTCATCATGAGCAGTTTGCCAAAAGGGTACAGGGGGAAGAAAGTGGAGGGAATTGTACTTTAAAAATGCACTTTAAGATGTTGTTTTTTTAGGGTGTGTTCACACTTGCACACACATCATGTTGAAACAGTGACTAAACACAGAAAATGGATTTCACTTGCAAAAATTCAAATCACTATTCTTTGGCTCATAATTTAATTCACAATTATTATAAACAATGAATTCCACACTGTCAAAATTACCATGTAGAGAAACTATAGATCTTGTATATTTAGAATATTAGTTCTGTTATTTCGACAATTTTGACAAAACTGGTTCATCAAAATAGTAGCTGTGATAAAGGTTTTGAGTTGCAGAATAAATGTCAGTCTTATAAGAATAACAGAATTTTGATACAATTTTTGTAATAATTGAAATCACTATATTAAATGTGATTAATTGCACAGCTCTAAACTAAACAGGGACTAGAATAGGGTTAAACCAAGTCCACATTACTAAACTGGGCTCAAACCTAGATGCAGCCCTGCAGCATTGTAATAAACATATTTTTTCTCTTCCAAACTTCACTATATACTTCTGACTGCAATAAGGAGTATGTAATGTAACATAGTCCAATGATTGTGAACAGAAGATGCACCGTGGCGTTTAATCTTCAGGTCCCTACTCCTCTCTCACACCTGAGCCTATTATGGGAAACAAGCTGCAGACTTAAATAGGATAAGACGGGGTGATATGGAGATTGCACTAAGAAAAGACCACCAACGGGGAATAGTTCTATGACTCAGACAAAACGCAATTCTGCTCATTACGATTGCGACAGATTGAAATTTATGGCTTCTTTCCGTTCCCTATGAATCATTTATTATAATCTATATAGCAGCTCAAATGCAGTTGTTACCTGCTTCCATGTACGGAGTTTAAAGTTATTAACTCTAAGATAAGTCTATAACTCTAAAAGTAGTCTAACACTTAACAGTTAATATAAAGCATTGCCTTACCGCCTTCTCTAGCTGTAGGTGTTACAAAGTCCACCTCCTCCATGTCCATTCATTCCAAGCTCTGCAAACTCACTGTGTGGATAAAGTACTCAGCAGCCACGCTACTCCAGTCTCACCGGGAGCTGCTCTTAAAGCTCCCTGGTGGACAGCGTGCTTTTCCTCTGCACTAATTTCATTAACTGTGGGGCATGCGACGGCTCAACTGTATGCCGACATCAATACCAGAGCAGGAAACTGGATGGGTATGCGCTCAGAAAATAATTTGTAATTTATGTCGCAGTTTCATTGCCAACAGTTCGAATCAGCAAAGTCGTTTATATTACGCAAATAGAAAGGGTAATTGTGGGACAGATAAGGTTTAAGAGAGGTAAAGCTCCCACTGAGGAAAACCTCTAGAGACAGGATCAATGCCACCAAGTGTCGTAATGAGTTTGGATGGAGTCCAAATGTCCGGATTATTGGCAGTGTGGGCCAACAGACAGATGGGTGGAACAATAGCCATGAGAGGGCACGTATTTTGGACAGGGTGCCCAGTGGGAGAAGCAAGGCTCAGTGTGAATTGGCCTTGGCCAACACTTGCAAGCAGGATATCCCATTCTCCTTTTACTCTGTGCTAAGTGATCCGTGCTCACAGAGGGGACCATTCTAGAAATATCTCCAGGGATTTTCAGTAGGTTATTTTTAATGTCTGAGATATGCAATGAAAACAGGCCGCTGGCCGGCGGTCATTGTAAGGCTAGTTCATTACAAAACTAAGACCAGAAAGATGAAGAACAGTGAATGTAGATGTCAAATTAAAATAAAAAATATAGCATGCTGAGAGGTAGACAGCATGTATTTGTGATCCTTAGAAAAGAAAGGGGATTTATGCTGTAAAACTAGGGGGTTCACAAACAATGTAAACTGAAGAGGTTATTGTCAATATTTTCATGTAATGAAGATGGAAAAAAAATGTTTTTCCCTCGAACTACATAGTAAAAGCAGCACTTAGGGTCAAAATGAGACTGCTGTGAGCTGTCCAACTATAAAGCATTTTTATCCTTCACAAACTAGAAAGTGCACTGTTAGCATGATAGTTGTTCTACTTAGCATTACTGTCACACTCCGCCCTGGCCTAAGAAAATTGTGAAAAGCACTTCACGGTGAATAATTAGGAATGTAGAAAGTGTGGAATAAGTTTGGGCCGTAGCAAAGAGTTTAACTTCAAAATGAAGTTGTTACATGGTAAAGGTCGGTATTTTGCTAGAAAAGTTTTCAAATATTGACCATAACAATATGTATCTGACTAGCAAGTCAACAAACCAACTTAAGTGAAAAATACAATTATATAGCCCAATATCACAACTTGTCCCAAAGGTAAAAAAAAAACAAAAAAACACAGTTTGTATGAAAAACACGGCACGTCTTTCCTGGACACTCACTCTCAGCTTCAACTGGACTATAGGTGATGTCATGACAGTGCCATAGAGAACATCACCTTCTGTAGATGGATGTTGTGCCGCATAGTAATGCATTATATCGGGTCAGGCAGAAGTGTTGCGGGTCAAAAGTTATAGCTCCCATGACTGTCAACAGCAGAAAGATTAAATGCATCTAATGGCAGCAGCGACAGCATCTATAACGACCTGATACTGAAGGATTACGAAGTGCAGAGAGTCAGGGTTAGACATTAAAGAGCATGTAAAGTGTCACGTTTAAGTGTGAAATCTGTAACACTCACTAGGGTTGCATAATAATTTTGTCTTGGTTAGGTTGTCTTGGTCAGTTTGACAAGTAAATGTAGGCAATCATATATTTTGTCTTGGTTAGGTTGTCTTGGTCAGTTTGACAAGTAAATGTAGATAAAACACATATATATTTTTAACTTGCTGTGTCAGAAATTACATAGAAATATTGCAATATTATGATTACAACACGCATCTGAACAATAGACATTTTGCAGCACTAGTACTAACAAATGTCTAGCAAATTCTATTTTATTCTAATTATCATTATTAATATAGGT
The DNA here is from genome assembly GCA_019594935.1 of Periophthalmus modestus. Classification (NCBI taxonomy): domain Eukaryota; kingdom Metazoa; phylum Chordata; class Actinopteri; order Gobiiformes; family Gobiidae; genus Periophthalmus; species Periophthalmus modestus. Next base: position 9,427,604 of record JAIEZT010001368.1, on the reverse strand, counting down.
AAAATGTAACAAGAAATGCACCATAGTGACAACATACTCCGGCTTGGACTGTGTTGCCTTGATCCGCTTAGATCCATGACCACAGCAAGTAAATTCAATCTGGGAGTTCCCTCAAAATATTATCCAACCATTCTGAGGCTATTCAAGAAAAAAAACAAAAAACAAAACATAGTTCTGGGTCTTCCAAAAATAGGTTCAGCAGCCAGACAACCGTCCACTGCAGAGCACACACCATTAATGAGGCGCAAACAGTTGTAGGCAGGTCAATAAAACAGGGATGTGAAAAAAAGAAACACGTGATCGCGCCAAAGATAGGCTCTCACTGGAACGATTCAATAACAGCAGGGTATGAGGTCGGCTCGGGGCTACTGACATTGATCTAACCTGGACATATACATGGCAGCCAAATCCCAATTAACAGGGCTTTCAACACATTAGCCCCATGGAGAAATCACTGTCTTATTACCTGCTCTCAGAAAAGATATGCATCACACTAAACCTAAGTAAATATTGTGCTTAAGGTGGATGGCAAGGGACGCATCCAGGCAATAATCAGAGCCACTTTGATATATGTGGCTGCAATTGTAATAACAGTAATTGTTAGAGTAATTATGGCTAATAGTTAGAAGAAGTGCAGATGTCTTCTGGAATATTGACATTTTATTCACACACACATTTCACTAATTTCACTATTGTGCACAAATTCACAATAGTGATACCGACAAGTATTGCTATTGCTATTGCGATTTGTGTTTCCAAATCAGGATTAAACATGAAATATATCATTTTTTTGGTGGGAGATGCACTAACTGCAGTCTCTTTGAAGATGTTATGGTTCCACAGTATGGCAGTAAACATATTTAAATTGCATTTATTTAAAAATAGGTGTTTTATACCTCTATACCTCCATGGAAATATGTGTAATGCCACACAGTGGAACATTCCCTAAACAGAGAAAAGTGGGTAGCAAACCACCAGAAAAATGACATAAAGTACAATGCTTTAAGTACAAACATTTGTGACATATCCAGGAGTAATATTTTTTCCTATAAAAAAAATTCCTCTGTTTCAAGTGAATATCACTTAAATAATTGCAGCCTTAGCTATTTTATAAATACATGAATTCAAATTGCATTTTTTGTTTCATTGTAATATATGTTGCAAGTGTCCAACTTAAATCATTTAGTCTCAGTTTCATGTTTTGGAAATCTAGTTATAAATAAATAAATAAATAATGAAACACAATCTACGCTGTGCTGTGAAGATGAGTTATAGAAAGGTATAGCCTACTATTTGTATGGATTTAAGTAATAAAATCGCAACTAAAAAGATATAAATTGCAGTATATGTGGTAGTCTTAATGTGAAGGAAAAAAAAAAGAATCAAAATGTACTATCTCTTATCTATCTTATACCATGGCACATCCTTTGTTTACCTTTGATCTATGCAAATGTATAACCTTCATGATCCCCTCCCTTTCAAAGCCTACATAATGTGCCATTCATATTTCATCAGCTTTAACATGATTCATTTATACGGGATGAATATTGCAGTAGGAGCCCCAGTCTGTTCCGCGCCATGGCGGTGCCTGAGATGACCTCCTGGTGCTGTATTTGTGAATGGGGCCTCGAGAGCTAGAGGTGGGTCTGCATGGAACATGGGTCTTCCTCCACCTAAGCAACAACTGTAAGTCTCTTATCAGATCACAGCCTGTAAGCACTGACAACAACAGGACATGCAGCGAATAATCCTCTCTGCACGGCGCTGTGTCTGGCTCCTCATGGGCTTAGAGCAGGGCTACAGCGGGGGTGGGCAGTCTCCGGACCACGCAGGCAGCTGGGGCAATCTGTGACATCATGGGGCAGGTCTGGTGCAGCTTAGCAGGGAGATCTGCAGTCACAAACCTTTCCACTGGGCGACTTTGTCAATGGTAAAACGGGAATGGCATATGGTGTGCAACTGATCTGCTAACAGGAATGAAAACAGGGAAGTGACCCAGGAATGCCAGTCAGTCAGTCATGTTAATGTTGTGTCAAAGCTGGTTGACCCCGCTTTCGAGAGCTAAGTGAATCTGAAATACAAAGCTACGAATCAATCATGGGTTCTCAATATATTGATGAATAGCTTCACAAGAGTTTTAAACAGAGTGATGTTAACTTGTGGACCAATATCTAAAAGTGGTTTATTGGGGATGCTGTTTGCATAATATTTTTTGACTGAGCTTACTTTGTTTATTAAGATATATTTGTTAAGACACTGTTGATGGGGCTGATTTTGTCATGTAATAAGTAAAAATGGTCTTACCCAGTACATGTACACCAAGACCCAATTTGTGTAGTCTGCATTAAAGAGTTTTCATCGTCTACGAAACAGGAAGTAACAGTGTTACTGATGCTAGTTGTTGTTTGCAGTGATGGATGGCAAAACTGTCTGGCCTCTTAAAGTTGTGAAAAGCACTAACAAATTCACTGTAGTAATAATTAGGATCCTATGAATGTATTAGGAAAATAAATGCAGTTGCAAACCATAAAATGAAGTGTGTTTGTTTCTCCCATTTTAATTACAGTAAAAAACAGGCAGTGCCTTTAATAAAATACACTCGGCAAACAGTGATGCTCACTCCTTTGTCCTTGAATCGCAGCATAAAACTGTTGTCATAAGGCTTTCTAAAAATAGATTTTATCCAAATGGCACAGCAAAACAATTAATCCATGTCAGTGTTTTGAGATGTTCACTGACCTGACTGATGGAATGTGTTACTGTCAGACAAAATGGGCTCCACATCTGCCACAACAAAGTGAAATTACTAAAGAAATATCAGACTAAAGTGAATTATTTACTTAATAAGCGCACTAATGCTAGTGCGCTGTTAGCATGCTAGTTGTTGTTAGCAGTAGCATGACAGCAAAATTCTGCTCTGGCCTCTGAAAGTTATAAAACACACTCAAAATCATCACTGAATGAATGCGTTAACATTGTGAGGAACAGTGAAGAATAAATTTATTAAATTAAATTTAAACATTTTAATGAACTTCTGTTTTTCCACAGGTACAGCACCAAACTAGTTCTTAGGGTTGGCCTATTGTTGATGCTAGTCTGGAAGAGGATCACAAAAAGCCTGGGATGTCCAGAGTCAAGGGCAGAGAGAGTCATTTTGCAGCCATTGATGGTGTTGCTTTCCTGTGGAGTGTTTGACACTACAGCTCCATTTGACCTTGTCATCATGCTGCAGTGCAATCACACCCAGTTACTGGTACATTTAGGGATAGGGCCCCTCCACTGCACTGCAGGCGGACATCTAGACTGTTGCTCTAGCAGTGGACATGGTGGTGGAACGCTTTTCTTTGGGCCAAAAGCGAAGTATGGCGTCGCTCTCCATCTTGACGCACTGTGACAGCTGTCTGCTCTTGGAAGCGAGGATGGCCCAACC
>JAIEZT010001368.1:9331674-9419174 GCA_019594935.1 Periophthalmus modestus | reverse complement strand
TTCAAATGTTGTCCTCTGAAGTCTTGACAGCGGATAGGCTGTAGGCCTATCCATTATAATGACTGATCAAAAAGCTGATCAGTGACAATTAGACATGAATCACAATTCTGATTCAAATTCAATTGCCCAACCCTAATGGAAACAGTTCAAATCTTTCAACATTCAGGTAATGATATTTGTGAAATCAGTGGTTAATATCAGAATTCATGACACACCAAATGTTACAGGTATACTGGTATAAGAAAAAAAAAAACAATGGTGCAACACAACCAATAAGCTAAAGCATTGAATCTTCATAGGATCACAAAGCGGTGAATGGGAGTTGAGGGCTGGGGGGTGACAGTAATAGCGTCTGCATAATTCATGTGTTCACTCTTGTGACTTCAGCAGCCGCATCTGTCAACAGTTTCAGTGCTATCTATATTAGCCTTAAATTATTTAGACTGTCTTTCAACCCATGAGCCTGTGAAGGCTTTTCACTGACAAATAGCTTAACAATGACCTCTTCTTACAAGGGATTTCATGCTTTACACAACAAGTACATCACTCTGCTCTTAAAAGGATGTGAAACATGAATGACGTGAATGTTTAGGTTTCATTACATGCATCTACATGTTGTTATTACATCTCAAAGACTTGTAATAACTAGGGCGGTAGTCCTTTAGTCATTTAGTCTAATCAGTCAACAGTGTCTTAGTTCAATGTAAAAGAGCATTTGCTCTGAGAGCGGTGAAACAGGTGGTCTCGGAGCGGCTCCTCTTGCACTCTGGAGCGGGGGGAGTGCAGTGTGAATGCAGCCGCAGTGCAAGTAAAAGTCAAGGCAATTTGGATCAACTTAATATCAGCGACACTTCTCCTCCTGCCTCTGTCTGCACAGGTGAGCGTAGGTCTGTCTGCATGCCACTCAGAGTGCTTAATCTCCTCCATCACCAGCGAGCATAGTCCTCATGGTGTAGGCTATCTGGCCACAGGTGAGACAAGTGCATTGTCATGGAGAGAAGTTTGGTGGTCAGCTGATGGCCTCTCACATGGCAGATAATGCAGTGTCTGGGGTGCATGTGAACATCTGAACAAGACCAACCCAAAAGTAAGGTAAACAGAACTAAATCTAGAGCTCGTTGAGGTTGGTCCACAGAGAGCAATAACATGTGAAAACAACCTTGGTCAACTAAAGTAGTTAACAGTCGATATTTGATTAGGTTTATGAGGAAATATATGGACTACAGAAGGAAGAAGAATGCATGGGATGAGTTGGCTGTAGTTTTGTAAGTGACAGTTACATACTGTTTGCTAGGCCTTCTCTGTATACATAGCTTTTGAACAAGTTTCTAATTTTGAGAGATTTTGCCAATAATTAATCAATGCACAAGGCATATCTTTATTCGACCTAAAATGTCTTTGTCAACTGCAAACCTAGTAATGACAGGTTTATCTGATGGGGTGAATCCAGAATACTCATGAATCCTCCAGTGTATCTGTCAAAACATCTAGAAAGGCTAGTATTTTTTTCCTTATTTTTTGGACCTGAGCCCATTCTGTAAGCCTTTTCCCTGTATGTTCCCTGTGCCTGTTTGGGTAAGTTTCCTGAGGGCACCCCAATTTCCCCCATCCATTCAAAACATGCACACTAGACCAATCCTCCAGCTAGGGTAATCCTGACTAAGATCCTGGCTCAGGATCTACAAAATGTCCCCGAGCACTGCTTCTGAAAGGTGTCCAAGAAGCACTGGTAGAAGTATAGGTCAAAATACAGTGGCCAAATCTCTCTTCGTTGTCATCATGTCCAAGTCAATGCATTTCAGCTGTGTAAGAGTTCATATGAGATGGATTTAAAAAAAAAAAAAAAAAAATCACAGCCCTAATTCTGATATTTTTAGACAGATATTGAACTTGCGATTCAGTTTATAATACCTGCGTAGAAAGTACGATTCTGTTCAGAGTGCACCTTGTAAACAACTCCAAGAGCAATTTGAGAGAAGACTTAAATATGAACTGTTAAACTAATATAAGAGTCCCATGCATTTGCAAACATGTTTGTATTGGTCTAAACTACAAGTACAAGAGTTTTCTACAAAAACATAATATTTACTTCTTTGCATATGCATTTTAAAATAATTTCTGCCTTTGAGATTTGATCATTGTGCCAACTCAAATTGCAATTTTGATTCAAAATATAAGAACATTATACAGTAAGGAGGCATTAATAGGAAGTAAAATACTGCAAGTCATGTGTTGTTATAGCAGCATGATATACAACCATAATGAAAATAACACAATCATCATTTCTGATAAAAGGCTACAATAAACCCACCTACAATGTCATGTGAAAATTTACTTTTAGATCACAGAAGAACTTGCAACTCACAATGATTTATCAGTCTAGAGCCAAACACATCTAAGACATCCAAAATAAATCCAGTCTGGCACTATTTCATATGAAGAAAAATGAAACTGCTAGTGCAGTCAAAGAATCATAAATATCACATATACACTGGGCAATTCACACAGATATGGCCTCCTCTGTTCAAAAGGTCAGGGCCAGCCATCCAACGTGGACTTTAAGAATTAAGACATCTCTCAAGGAAATACTCCTAGCTGCATTGTGCACCTGCACAGCTGTAAAATAACAAAACACACAGGACCAAAGCTGAGACATGCTAAACTGGTTTGAAGCAACACGTGTGTACTCCATTTGTAACCAGTAACCACTTTCACTTTTGATGCAGCAGTGGAAGGTAGCTGGTACAGAGTGGCATTGTTTGGTGCAATTATGACTCCAAGGCCACTATAACCCACTATCAGTCTACATGGGGCTGTGTAGCCTGGCACAGAGCAAGTAATAACCGGATAAATCAGTTCAGTTCAGTTTATTTAGGCTACCAGGGCACTTCAATGTCTATTTGAGTTATATGATGAAGACTGGAGGATGAACCAGTGTAAAACATGTTCAAATAAATATTTAAGTTGCAAACGCATTTGACCAGCTGTATGCATTGACACCTTAAGTCAGTTCCTAGATAGCCTACTCCTTGAAGGGACCCTAGGGGATTTCTTGCCCCTGGTGTGGTTAACCAAAACCTGAGCTAGCAACTTCTACTGTAGGCCACCTCCAAAGAACCGCCGGGGGCCTGTCTTCCTTCTCCTCCAAGCAAAGACAACAAGAAAATACGCCAAAAAAACAACTGAGCTGAAGACTTTTAAATGAACGAAACATCTTCACGTACCCTCAGCCCGCGTTCGCAGATCCGACATGGTTCTTTTGACGGGGGGCATCTCTCCTCTTCTTCACACCCGGGCGACGACACCTGCCGAGCGGCCGCGGCTGCAGCTGTACTCTCCGCGGTCGGTGCCTCTTCCTTTCAAACCGTTAAACAGACACAAAAAACGGCTACAGTACGGCGGCAGACACCCCTCTCTCTCTCTCATTCATGCGGACACAAGGGAAATAAAAGGCGTCATGTCGTGCTGATGATAGAGAGAGCATGCTCACAGTTCACGGGTCCCACAACAGCATCTCTCCCGGCTCGACACGGCACGGCACGGCACACGGACACAGGAGCGGTAGTCGGGGCGCAGACAGCGGGAGTGCATACGGACTTACCACGAAGTATGTGAGGGGGACGCTGCCGCCGCTACATTATGGACCGTACCATCTCCAAGCGCGGGGGGAGGGGAGTCACTGGGGACTTTCAAGCGGTTTTCATCTACACGTCCTTAAATATAACGTCTTAAATGTAGAAAAGTGAGTTGTTAGTTTGGTCTTTATTAGCATGTTTGTTTGTTTTTTCAGACTAAATTGATTTGAATATTGATTGTGGACGTGTTGGTTCGGCCGCCTCCCCCTCTGCAGCAGACCTCGTTCACGATTGCACACAAAACAATAGTGGGTGGGAGTAGTATAATGACTATGAGTTTTGTACAGTAGGTCTATGCAAGAACTTGGTGGGATGGAGAATGTCTATTGCATATTATATGGGGGATTCACTTGCCTGCTTGCACGACTAGCCTATAATAAATCTCTTGGATTAAAGTTCTATCACTTTAACCCCACCATTCATTCATTAATTTATTCATGTATTTATTTATTCATTACCCACTTTTTGGGTAGGTGATGGCAGTACATTTAAAGTCAGATCTGTGGAGAGGTGAGTGTGCTCATGGTAAGAATGGCATTTTTATTTTATTTATTTTTTTTAATTTTTTTGAAGATATGTCTTTTTTTGAATGAAGATACATTGAATGCGATACTGTGTAACTTTCCAGGCAATGCAATAGCATCTCCATGGAGACAAGCACCCAACAGAAAAGTTCCATAGTGCCCCTTTACTTAACATCTTAAAAACTTTCTTTAGATTAATGATAAGCGCACCTTTCCAAAGAACTCTAACGCACACAAGGCAGTGTCATTTTCTGCTTTAAAATGTTCTTATTATTCACAAGGCTGCTTTATCAGATATCCAATGATACTTTCTCAGGTGTAAGCAAACCCCGGTGTAGCAGGAGACACAAAAGATATGATTTTGTTTAAATTCAATAAGACTATTCTGTTAAATAATGTATTTAGCCACATCAGCAATACATGCAAGAAACCCCTGACATAAGAGACACAATAAAACGTTTTATTGACATTGCACAACATAGCAGTAAACCTACAGTTTATTAGTTTCTTTTTCGTTTGACACAGACCATGCACATAATCATTTCTTTTCAAACATTTCCATACTGCACGTGCACAATTTCGACGGGTCCAAAACAACAGTCCTGTATGATACTGTGTATGATACTGTGTGTGTGCTTAGCCTCACTGCGGCTCAGCTAAATGACACTGAGCTCATGTTATTTGTGCAGCAGCAGCACCACTGCAGTCTGGACAGAGAACTGCAGTCTGCCAGGACATTTGTCTGATGCATTTGTTACACTGGCATCATTTCATTTATTCATAATACTGTGAAGGGGAATTCGTCAGTCTAAGACATATTTCTCACAGTGGGCTATAAGTATTGAAAGCTGGTATTAGTGGGGCAAAATCCCTGTTATTTATGATACAGCAAACATAAGATAGCTCTCAAGAAAATTCTCAAACAATGCAATGACTCGTGCACACATGAACACACAGTCCAATCAGCACAAACTAGCCAACATGACTTGCTCACTTCCCCTCTTCCCCATAATTCAGCATCACATCAGCAGCACCACAGCTACAGGGATTTAGCTCAGTAGCTCTGGCGGTTGCTTAGCAACAGGGACAAGAAGCTGCCTCTCTGATTGTGTGAGCACCCTGTTTTTGTGGTCTCCAGATTGTCAGTCTAAACAATTACACATTGACAAAACTGGCATGTTTGATCCACAATTCAAATCTGTGTCAATTTTGAACTTGTTTGGTAATTATAATGTTAAATAATAAAAAAAAGAGGCCATAAAGATTACAGATTACCTCAGTTCTTTGATAGCTAACAGATTACCTCAGTTCTTTGATAACTAGGCCTATAGTGCAAATATATGTTTGAGTAGACCTTATGCAAGCATAATAGCCAACAGAGGCTTCAGGTAAACTGCATATTTATTTAGAGATGAGAAAAGAGATCTGTATTTGCTCAAACATTGCACCTTTGCGACTGAGATACTAATAATATTGACGGAAGTGCTCGCAGGCTGTGGTGGCCTGAAATATGGCTCTCATCATGCACTATGAATGAATGAAGAGAATGAAGAGAATTACAGCAAAAAACATACCCTAGTTCATCTTAAAGCCGAAGCTAAAGCAAAACAGATATGGATATCTTTGCAAAAGAAGACAAAAACCCTCTCAATTGATAGAAAATGCACCCTAAATGTTGCAATATTTATGGCATCCCTCCCAGTTATCTATAGGGCAGTTAGTTGAAAGTGTCTGCATGCAGTTAGATTCAAAACGTGACTTGAATCCTATTACTAAACAATTACAAGTAAAATCATTATCTGAGGGAATCACTCATACATCACCTGCCTGATTGGACACGTGTTTGAGTCTACAGCTCCCATGGTCCTTTGCTGCAATAGCCTCCAGGCCTTGGGGGAGTAATTGGGCAGTGTGTCAGCGAGTTGTAATTGAATTGAAATTTGCCCCCTTACGGTTGTTGAGCTGTGGTTTGGGACATAATACAATCTTCTTATTTATAAAATGTGGTTTATTGGATTGTAAATATTTGACAGTGAGTTTTATTTTTGTCTTTTTTAGAAAATGAACTAAAGATTATTCAGTGTGGAGGTAAACATCTTGAAAGCAATGCTATATTTTGATTATATAAGTTGCAGCAAATTAAAACCATAAATCACTAGCTCTATTTGACACATCTACTCAATTACTGCTACGTGAGCAGGCACTGGATTATTAAATGCAGTTAAGGTTTTCATCTGATCAAACGGGTTTTATAATAGAAGGGGGAGAGGGAGTGAAGGCTGTTGATGACTGGGGCTGGAAGATAGATAGATATAGAGCGTCTTCAGGTTGAGCAGATTAGCAGTGCTGCAGAAGTCTCTTGTCTAAACGTGTGCGAGGTGGAGATAAAACAGCAGCTTGGTACAAAAACAAAGTCCAGAGAACAAGTGGACTGGATCAGGGCTTATTTGCAGTGTGGTTATTGACTGAAGAAGTGTCGTATGATATAGGCCCAGTGTTAGAGTTTTGCTTCCCTTAAAATACGAGAAGAAAAAACATTCTTCCTGTAAAGATGCACATTATGTAACATTTTTTTCTTAAATAGAAACCAAATGTAAAAGCTTTTCATTTTGTTTGTTATTGCACTGAAAAACATGTATTCACCTGCAATGAGAATGCTACTAAGTATGTTTTAACCTTTCTATTTTCATGGAATTATTCAGGTGACATGCCACCTGCTGAAAGTTACATATGGGAAGAATTATTTCTTATGCATTTTAGATTATGATATATGAACGATGAATGAGTGGGTTATCTCAGTATCCAGTAGCTTAGAAATTGAGATAGAAACTCAGCTTATCTGTATAAACCAATGAAAAAATTATTATATTTAACAAAAATCATAAAATAAATAAATAGCAATTTCCTCATATTTATAGGCAACCAACTGCTCAGTCAATTTTAATTAGCCTAACAATGATTACCCATAAATGCACTTCGATTAACAGGCTATGTGACTGGAAAGTGTGATCAATCATGTTCTATAGCCACGAAGAATATGCAGAATATTTATTTATTTGATTGAGACAATGCAAGCTCATGAACAGACATGATGCAACATGAATGCAAACACACCGGATATGTCTTAGCGAGTGCTCTGGTGGCTATAAGCATCCTGGCAGTCATGTGACAATGTACACATGTGAAATACTGTTATACCACTTCCTGACAACTATAGACTACTCTTGCACCATTACTTACTCATCTATACTACTGAAATTCAACTTAATTTATATAGCACATTTAAAACAATTACAGCTGCCCAAAGATTTGTCACATAAAAAGTTAACAAAACATCAAATATGCAGATAATATTATACACAGGCAAAGAACATTAAAACACCAACATATCCTGTCTAGATAGTATTAAATGCCAGGGAGAATTGATGTGTTTTTAGTCTTGTTTTAAACCGTGTTAAAGATTGAGAGAAGGCTGTTCCATAGTCTAGGAGCTGCCACAGAAAAGGATCTATCGCCTCTGGTTTTGAGCCTGGCTTTGGGCACAGAAATAGTTATGTAGGTCAGCCACTTAAATTATCTTTGCCTGGATTTATCAAATACTTACATTAATAAGAAAGAACAGAGAAGTTTGGCTTGAAATTCCTTTTTGACATTCAATAATAAACCAAACCTTTTCCAGCAGGGGGCGTTTCACTGTTACAGACAATCTATGTACCTACAAAAAATCTAAATTGCCTACTTATTATTATGTGACACATCAGGGCCTTCTGAAGGTATTAAAGCATTATTAAAGGTGCACTATGTAACTTTTTGGTGGCGGTCATCATGTGCTTGTCTCCATAGAGATGCATTACCTGAGATTTTCCACAGAGACATTTCCTTTATCTATCTCCCTGGAGGCAAGCAGGTGACACCATTAGTTACAGGTCAGATCTACAGAGAGGCCACCATATATTGTGTGTATATTGAGTGTTTTTCAGAGGATATTTGTGCAATAAATATACGCAGCTGTCAGTAAATATAATGCAGCAAGGTAGATGAGCATGTGCCATACCCTCTAGTTGACACAGTGCACCTTTAAAGGTGACATATCATACAAAATTGATTTTTATGAACTTTTAGCCATATTGTAGGCTAATATGTTCCTATACAATACGCTTACTTCAAATTCTATTTTGATTGATTTATGCATGTTTGAGTAATCCTGTACTGTCCTGTATTCAAGCCTGGGTTGCTGAGAAAATGTCTTTTTCCACCTGCCCCCTATCCTCACCTAATTTCAGTATGAAGAAGCGAGGCCTATCAGTTCTGCAGTTTTGGACAGGAAGTCAATACCCATTTCTATACCCATTTTCTATTACTGCCATTTAATTTTAAATCAATATTGTGATTTACAATTAACAAAATGTAAGAATCTACACAGTATGTTGTAGTGAAATACTTGATACCTGAAAAAGCACAGTATATCTACTTTAACTGAAGCCTATTATAAGACATAACAAACAAAAGTGACATCAGCATGTTGTGCATGTGTGCTCCGGCTCTGGGTGAGACTGTCACTCAAACAGCAGAGCAGAGCTGTCACGGCTCTTCACGGCTCTCCTCTCCAGCAGACGTGTCTTTTCTCTGGGGAGCTGCTGTGGGCGTCTGTGGACTCACTGCTGTTTTCTGTCACACTGACACATTATACAGTGTGACCCTGTTCTGCTCGGCTCAGGCAGGGGCAGGGCGGCCACTGAACACCTGCACCCCTGCTCTGGCCACAGGGGAGAGCCACTTACATCTTTATAGCCAAGCCTAGGGCTGTTACAGTATAGGCTACAGTTACAACAGGTATGACAGATCTTTGTTAATTTGTATTTAAGTTGATGTGATAATACCTGTTCTAAATATAAATTATCATGTTGCAACAATCAAAAAACAATTTGTGAAATAAAGTTAACAAATTTTGAAAATTACAGGAAGTAGCAGAATTTTAAAACATATTGATGACATCACACTAGGGAGACTCAGAATCCAAAACTTTGACACAATTACACACAAGAAACACATTTTTTCTGACCCTTTAAACATTCATTCAACAAAATAAAAAAAAAAATCATATGTTTTTTAATGTCAATTTCAATGTCAAAGGAACATGGGAACCAATTTGTAGCATTTTTTCCCTCAAAATCTTATATATAATGATCTTCACTGTGTGTTTTGGTAAAATGGCTGGTCCAACCTGTCATAGGCACTTAACATAAATAAAATAAAGTGAAAAGTATGATATGGAATGTTATATGTTATATGTCTCTTGATTTTCTAGACATAATAAATGAAAGTTTAGTGTATTTATATCATTCTGTCTATAACATTATTATTGTCCCACCCCTTTATAGCCCATTGCAGGGTTTCTGATGACATCCCAACATTTTATAAGCTAATAATATTCACCAAAGATGGGACAGCCAATATTAAACTGTTAATTAAACTAAATAGACTAAACTAAACTAACTAAACTGTTAATTAAACTAAATAGAAAACTGGCTCTTCTCATCTGGGAGTATGACATCACCACATTTTAGAATCTGAAGAGCACCAGTACTTAGCCTACTTGTAGCACACATATAGGGTGACCAGACGTCCCTATTTACCCGAGACCCAGTCCTGGTTTTGAGCCCCGTGTCCCATGTCCCCGTAGATTTGATACCTACCAATAGTAAAAAGGAGGAGTAGAAAGAATATATTGTCATTTGTTTATCCAAAATACAGAAAACCAAGCTTGAAAATGAGCATAAGGCAAAAAGAATCCACAGATTGTTACAGTCTGTTATGTAAAGGTCATATTAAAGACAAATTTTTCTCACAGATGTCCTTGGGATTACAGTATACTAGCCCACAAGTGAGCCAAGAATGGACAATGTTACACTCTCTTTTCACAGTTTTATTTATACCAACCAAACCATTGTGTGTCCCATTTTGAATTTTGAAAATCCGGTCACCCTATACACATACAAACAGTAGGCCTATTTTGCTTAGGCTTTCCTTAGACCCTATATTAGCCTTTTCATGTTATTAGGCCATAATCTTTCTATTCTTTTTGCCCAGTTAGATACCAAGTTTGTTATGTTGATCAGATCACCAAGCCATGATTTGGACACCCCCGGTCTGTGCCATTGAAGACAGAAGAACACATTACACATGTTGCCCAGCCCATGTGTTAATAGGTTCATAATTTATTCATCATTACCAGCAACTTCAGTACTTGAAATGCAGGCCTAAGGTGAATAATAAATGCTTCATCCGATTATAGCACTGACTACTCATCAAAACCCTGCGTGGCCAACTTGAGTAAAAACTGTGTAAATTGAGATGAATAATTTATGACCCAACTATCACTTTACCTTTTTTGAGCGTGCTCCATTGCCATGGCAGCGCCCCATTCATTATTCATGGGCTGAGTGAGGGTGACCGTGAGGCAGTTTACGGGCTCCGCTGTTTTTTCGGATGCCTTCAAACTGTGAGGATTAAGCCCTGTGGTAATCCAATGGAGCACATCACTCCACTTTTACCCATTGGATGAAGAGGCACGTGGCGCACAGTTTCTCCACGGGACATGTGAGAGGGGAGAGGAGACCAAATGGAAGGGACAGAGGAGATGGAGGAGACAGCTGGCCAGGACAAGCCCCAGAAGCGGGTGAGGTTCCGGGTGGCATCAGGAAGCAGTGGCCGGGTGCTCAAGGAGATGTTCAAAGATGAAGGACCCTCGGACTCCCTGGATTCAGATTGCACCAGTAATTCGGATGCGGACCGGGCCAGTACTCCCTCCACAAGTGGGGATTCTCATGGACAGTTCTACGGATTTGTGGGGTCGGAACTGGACGACAGTGAGAGTGAGCCAGATGAGATGCTTATGTACGCGGGGGGAACCAAGGACCGGATCTTCAATACCAAGAGGGTCAACATACTCAGTCAGAATGGGACAGTGCGCGGGGTCAAGCACAAAGTCAGCGCTGGGCAGGCACTTTTTGAAAGCTTGCCCACCACCAACAATGTAAGTATAAGCTACAATTGTATATTGTGTAGGCTTATGAAAACTTCTAAACTTATTGAGGCAAATGTTCAATCAATTTTAGGTACTGCATTCCTAGTAGTAGTAGTTGTAGTAGTAGTAATAATAGCAGTAGTAGTAGTAGTAGTAGTAGTAGGAGGCTACTTTGTTGTCAGCACTAATAGTAATGTAAGTAGTAGTAATTGGTCTAGTAGTTGTTGTGGTTGTAAGCAAGCCTAATAGTAAGTAGTAGCCTAGTAGTAGCAGTAGTAATAATAGTAGTAATAGTACTGGTAAACTAGTAGTATAGTATTAGTAACAGTAGTTGTTGCAAGCCTAATAGTGACTAGTAGTTGTAAGCCTTTAATGGTAAGTAGCAGAATATGCATAGTAGAATTTATTGTTGTTCAAATTATTACTTATTTAGAAACTTTCCAACTGTTCTGGCCAAATCCAGTTCCACCTGTCCGAGAGTAGCACTGTGGCAGGGATAAAGGGGTACAATAGAGGACAAGGTCACATGGTAATTAAAGTTTAATGATGCATTTCGGTAAGTGTTTCAAGGGAAACTAATCAGGTTAATGCATTTTCACCAGTTCGCTTTCTAGTAGTGTCCCCAAAGTCACCTAACACTACAGGTTGTGACAGTCTGTAATGTAAAGGTCATATTAAAGAAGCATTTTTCTTATTACGGGTATTTAGTGAAGACAGATTGTTAGGGTGGTGGACAAAGCCTCTTATCCGCATGAGCTCAGATTAGTGTCCAGTTCCTAAAATCCTAAATGCCTCGTGAGTCCAGTGACCGCTACATTTTAGGGTTAGCACTTTCACTTCCACTCAAAGCGCTTTAAATCAAATATATGTAATTAAATCTTAAGGTGCACTATGTACACTAACTTTTCCAGGGGATTCCTCACTTAACCCTAAGTCTACAATACTCAACTACCATTTTTTATTGCTCAAAAATCTCTTGAACAACTATGAGGAGGGTCGCCATTCCACAGATCTGACTTGTAACTTAGTCCAGTAACATGCTATGTCCATGTATAAAAGCATGTGACGTCATCAGACCAAGTTACCAGTCAGATCTGTGGAGAGTAGGGATGGAACGATATTAAAATTTAGACTCACGATTATCGTGACCGATTAACGATATTATCGCGATTATTGTTGTTGTTTAAAAAACAAACAAAAAAAAATGTTCCGACAGCTTCTAAACATGATGAAAGGGACAAAAGGACAAAACAAAGGAAGTACACGATCGAGGACACTGTGGATGTTTGTACAAGTTAAACTAGAGGCATCTCTGACCCGGAGTGGTTCATGTCAAAGAGTGAAGATGACTGTGGACTCAGGAGGAGAGGAGTTTATTTTTGGATGGACTGGATGCTGTTCTCGATCGGTAAACGTGGTTTATTCTGCTATAGACATGATTGTAGGTAAATATATATTGGTTATATTGGTTGTCTCTTGCGCGTGCAAGTTGCTCGTGTTTTGCCCTCGGACCCGCAACTTTTTTTCGGCAGACTCTGCCACCAGAACAGCCACAGACAAGTGTCACAGCTGTGACAGAGGCCCCCCCTTGTGAGCAAACACCAAAACTAGCATCTAAACGTTGTATTGAAACCAGAAATATGAGTCAGTCTGGTGCCGTAAAGATGATTATAATCGTGCGCAATGATCACGATTATGAAAAAATGCCACGAACGATTAATCGATTACCCTTTTTTTAATCGCGATTAACGATATTATCGTATATCTCACCATCCCTAGTGGAGAGGTGTCCCCACTCATAGTTAGAATGCGTGACTTTCATGGTTTTATTTTCAGATATAAAACATGTGTAATTGAATAAATACAAGATAGTGTCATTCTTTGGAAGAGTGGTCAAAGTGCGAATGCAAAACAAAGAACTTCAGCTTAGCCAAAGTTGAAAGAAGAGGCATGAGGCTGGAGTTCTTACGCTGGAGAAGTTTATACCATCAGTACAGGACCCAGCATCTGGAGACAAGTTCCCTCAAGACATTATGATAGTACTGCTCATCCCAGTCTAGTCCAATCCAGACTTCTGTTGTAGGGAGTATTATACCTCTGGTGATGTAGGCCAAGATAACAAGGGTTGAGTTGGGAGTGAGGGCCCATGGTACCGAAGACAAGGTGAGAGACTATAAACTGGCTGTTGTAGTTTCAAACACAAAACAATTGATAAGGCAGTTTCCCTAACCTCTCTGCCTTTACATATGCTCATGCAGCCAATAGATTTACAAAAAAAAGAAAAGATCAGGAGAAATAGTGACTAGTGACTTTTAAATGCTGTGTTTTGCTTATCTGCTCTTAGACCCTCCCCTCTTCATCCAGTTTAGCCTGTCTGCGTGGTGTAGCTATCGGCTGTGTCCATTATTAATAACACTTAATAATTGAAGGGTAAATAAATCCCACCGTCCAAGAAATCAGTGCATTCTTGGAAAGCAAACATTCGGAGATCAGGTACAATCTCAGAGACAAGTGCTGCAGAATAAACTTTACTAAAGAGGTTATTACTATGCAAGTGTACATTCAAACAAAGAGTGCAAATAGGTGGTGGGTCTGTTTAACTAGTGCAAAAAGGTCACAGTTAAATCATTTTGAGTTTATTTGAGGTTGTCAAAACAGTCAGTCAGTCAATACCCATATCCAAAAGGACAACGTTTTCTTAAAGCTTTTCTAAATAGGTCTTGATGATAATATTATTGTATAAAAATGAGTGTTTTGTTTAATTTAGTCTGTTTACGTGCACAAATTGCATCAAAACTATTATTATTGTTAAAGTAATTACACTCTTGAACATTTACTCTTTCATTTTTGTCTTAGTCACATTCGTTTTTGCCCTTTTTGCATGATTTTTTTCATGTCAAAACCTCCACAAGTGTGAACAATCCGAAACTAATCAGATTATTCACTCAGTTTCAAGTGATGATGTTTACATTCAAACCCAAATGTGATTATTTCTGGTCCTTTAGGATTACTTAAATGAAAAGCAAACTGCAAAATCTGATGTGAGTAATTGGGAGGCCATGATGAAGAAATGAGATGATTTTGCAGTTTACATGTAAATTATAATCTTATAACTCAAAAAATCTGACAATAATCCCATTTTGACTGTGCATGTAACCGCAGCCACTGTTTTCATGACATTTCAATAATCTGATAGCTCCAGATCAGATTTTGGTGTGCTTGTAAACATAGCCACCGTCTCTCCCTTAACTTGTCATACTTTCTCTGTACACAGCTGGAGTTATCTCTTGAATTCGGCCGTATAGTCATCTACACGACGAGCTTCCGTGTGGTGAGGACCACGTTTGAGCGCTGTGAGCTGGTCAGGAAGATCTTCCAGAACCACCGGGTCAGGTTTGTGGAGAAGAACATCGCTTTGGACTTGGACTTTGGCAAAGAGCTGGAGGAGCGCTGCAAACGAGTCGGAGAGCCACCCTCACTCCCTGTAGTGTTCATAGACGGACACTACCTTGGGGTCAGTAATAACTAACTCCACTGTTACTACTACTACTGCTACTATTAACTTGAAAAAAGTACCGAAAATGTATATTTATGTAAAAGTACAGTTGCATACAAAAAGTACTCAATTGCAAGTACTGTTACCAAAAAGTACTATTTTACTTAATCTTTTATACAAAACCTGATTAATTTAACTGTTTGACGCTGAAATAAGTTGCACAGAATGTATGTTTGTTGGACCAGAGACAGCAGTTATATCACCATACTCACTTACAAGTACAAGTAGTCTAGGGGTTTAAGGATCTAAAATTACCCCAACAATGTACTCAACTGCAGTATTAATAATCAGTTCCTTTCCATCCCTACTAATTACAAATACTCATGTTACTCTAATTCAGTATTTTTTTTTTTTTAAATAATTGTACATAGATCATTTTAAACCTACTTATAATTGAGTATAACTGTAATTATTTGTATGTGTAATTGGTTACTGAGTACAGCACCCAGTCGTCCCAATGTAAGGTTGTCTCAGTGCTGTCCCTACTTCTTTCTATGATTTACAAACACATAATTGCACTGCATTTGCCAGCTCTGATTGGCCAGAGCTCCGACAATTAAGCTTTAAACTGTTTAATTAATTACATATTATAAACTTTCACATAGTTTTTATGTCTACTTTTACTACAATTTTGGCAGCAGTACTTATACTTCAGTAAAGTTTTAGCCATATGACTGTACTTTTGTGCATGAGGACGCATTTTCAATACTCTTTCCACCACTGGTTAACACTGCTACAACCACTAATCTTACTTTTTCTCTTTCAGGGAGCTGAAAAAATCTTAGGCATGAACGAATCAGGAGAACTACAAGACCTCTTAACCAAAATCGAGGTGCATTTTTCAATCTTCCTTTGCACTGAAATGAGGACGGCCGAATGGCTACAAATCCTCGTTTAAATATTAACTACTTTTGACCAGATTTATCGAAATATGCCTTCTACGCTATAGCAGGCAGAACACCAAAGCGTATGGCAATTATAGTCTCATAATAAATTTACATAGTGTGTCCGAAGCAGTCAAAATCAACACCATGCAAACACAGCAGTCATTCCCCACTCCCCACTCTCCTCATTCCTCGCCATCCATAAAACATGAGCCAACTGCAGTGCGAAAGATAGATGTGCGTCAATGTGCAGTCATCAATAATGGAAAAGCTGGTTATTGATTGGATTTCTAACACATTTGTTCAAACAAGATGCCCTGTCCTGTAATGTTGGCGTCATATGGGTAGTGGGCCTGAAGGAATAATATGCCAGGTTTTATGTTCTAATTTGAGTTTTAGTGCAAACAGGAATTCCCACATGTGGAAGAAATCAGTGTGTGTAATGACATTTCAGATATGTATTCAACTGGCCTAGGGCTGTTGAAAAGAGTGTGGTACAGAAAGGTCAGGCGTAAGCTAATCAGACCAGGAGCAGTGTAAAATGCCCTGTGTTTCGGTTAAGGCCACAATTTGAAATATAGTTGTAAAGAAAATGGCCACCTCTCAAAGTGGACTGTTGAAATAAGTAAATACATTTTATATATACATATATATATAATAAAAACTGAAAACTGAAACAAAACCAGTGAGGATAAAAAAGAAAATACTCAATTGCAAAAAGGAAACAGCTATAGAGGTCCCCTACCTCCACGTGCCCTCATGTGAAAGCTCAGAGCCTCCAAAATTCACTCGCTGAGATGCAGAGGCTGCACTAGCACTGACTGATGATTGGCTGCAGGTGCTGGGATTTAGGCAGAGAAGATTCAGATCAGGGAGAGTTCTTTTAGGTTTAAACCAACTGGATTTCAACATTGGATCTGGTAATCCAAAAGAGAGACTCATGCGGGGCTCTTTACGTTTTCTGATTGGATAATCGTCTTGAGAATCAAAACACAAAATTATAACATAAACAACTCAGTCATCATGTTTGTTTTGAAAAGTACAACAAGAATCAATCGGCATTACAATGAATACTAGTAAAAGCTATATTTGATTTGAACATGCTACCTTGTATCTAAATTTTACATAAAATTACTATGTGTGTGGCATAACATAATCAAATGTTTAACAATCAGCAGCCTATTAACCAGTCCAGATTGACTAGAACTTGATCATTCTAATGGAGGTCATGTTCAAATGCCTCAATGCAAGCTTTAAAGGACTATGTGTCTCCTCAGAGGGTGCAGCAACCTCAAACGTGCCAGATGTGTGGGGGCTTCGCCTTTGTCCCGTGCCCAACGTGCCATGGCAGCAAGATGTCTGTGTTCCGCAACTGCTTCACGGATTCCTTCAAAGCCCTAAAGTGCACTTCCTGCAACGAGAACGGCCTGCAGGCCTGTAGGAGCTGCAGCCAGTAAGGATCCTATACAAGTGCCTGAGCCCTGTGCCCTTTGACCCTCCAAAAGTTAACTCTGGACTGTGAACTTATTAACATATTTTTCCATGGCCATTGTAGCTGAGAATTTGTAATAAAAAGTTGTGTTCATTTTGTTGTGTGATGTGTGTCTGTATGAGGAAAATGCTTGTCTGTTGACTATAGTGACTTTCCCCCTTTAAGCCTGTTAGTGCTGAGGTCCTGTCATTAACACAGGTGTCATTACTAATCCCATATCAGACAGGTTAAGTAACTAGTGAGACAGTGAGGGAAAGTAGGTCATCATGGTGAACATCAGTTTACAGTTTTAATGTTTTTTATTAATACTGTTTCAATTACACAAATGAACAACGCAGAGCTGTTTTCAGTATCAGTAAAAAAACACAATCCACTTTATGTCTGCAAAGCGTTAACTCTTTGGAAGCCACATTTCCCTTTGGGCAGGTTTGAGAAAGCACAGCCCTATTTACACATTTAAGTTCTCCATCCAAACGAAATGGCACGTCGTGTGAGGGTTTTGACCGGATGATGTCATCCGCTGGAGCGCGTCTGTGGCAGTGGGTCAGGGAAACGCGTCGGTACCAAAAAGAAGCCGGAGCCCAGCTCTCTGCGCCGTCATAGCCCTGTACAATGCTGCTTGAACCTGATTAGACAAGGCAGCACTGTAAAGAGGCTAAAAGCACAGAGCACAGTGATGTGGTCCGCCATGAGGAGTTCTCCCTCCACCACACCACCTGGATCATTCCAGATCAAAACGTCCCTGTAAAAACAAGACCAATTATTTAAAACCATCAACACATCGACTGTGCGTAAAATGGTAAAGAAGTTGGGTCGCCGTGGCATTTAAACCCAACACAGAGTCATGTTTAGAATTTGTGATTTTCTGCCGAGGACCATGGGGCTCTTGAAAGCCCACTAGCCCATTGTGGAGATGGATGGAGGGCGCATATTGTGGAAATCTGGAGCATACTGTGCAGGTCTACTGCGCCCCCGTCTGTGAGCTGAGAGAGCCCAGAACACAGAATGGGGAAACAGGCATGTCGACAAAAATAACGATAAGACCGTTGCAAAACAAATACATATTTCAATGAATGTAGCGATAGGAATCTTGTGTGCAGCGGTGTTGTGCAAAATCATGGATTGGGATGCCTTGGGGATGTGTTGATGACAGGAGCGCATTGACGCTTGTGCGAGCCTTTCTTTGAAATAGCGTGGCTGTTGTTGATAAATGTGCACAATGGAAACCTTTTTTCTAACGAGGGGAGATATGAAGGAATAGATGGGCAGTGGCACGGGCACAGCTGACTGGGGAATGGTATGACGAGACATGACACTGATGCGCGCAAGAGCCAAAATGTAAAAACAACATTCAATGGTCAAAAACCTGCAATGGCGTTTGTCCGCTTCTCTGCTTTGAAGATATTTATTTCAGTCGAGTAGCCTGGCGTGGTCCAGCCTCGACGCTGAGCGTAATGTTTTGAATGGTCGGTCAATGCGCAGACTGGTAGAAAACCACTGTTTTTATTGACGTCAGCGCACAGGGTACTGCTCCCCCCTCTCGTTCATCTTTACAACTGCACCATCTAATGGACTTGGGTTTACATTCCAGTCAACCATCCAGAGGAAGGAAACCTCAATCCAAGAGTTTCATTTTTTAAATTTTTTTTTTTAAGAGTTTCCTTTTTATTTTTTAGCTATGACAAATTTTGTCCTATTAAGATGCTATGTTACAATCCTTGTAAAAAAAAAAAAAAAAAAAAAACAAATTGAAATGGCAAAATAATTTATTAAATTATTCAAATTTTAATCCAACTTCTTCAGCAACACAATAATAAGCATGAAAACGTATTACATTATTAACATGATGTTTGTCTACAGATGAAATGTTGGTCTTCCTCATGAATAAAGATTTCAATCCCAGTCATTTCACTCTGTGGTTGAGGGTAAAGACAACCAAACCAATCTTAACAGGGATTTGGGTAAATGTATAGATTTAGCTAGAGAAGCATACTTTTTTCTACTAATTAGTTGTTTTATATTGAAGGTTCTCATATTAATACTCGTCTCCTCATCTTTGGGATAATACAGTCATCTGCTGCCAAGCTGCCAAATAAGAAGTGAAAAAATGGGTTGTTGTTGCTTGTGGATTTGCCAAAGATTGTGCTTAAAATGTCCAATAGTTAGTTAACACCTTTTTTACATAATTCAATTAATTATTAGAAATCAGCCTATTGGTGTCAATGTAGCAATATTTTTTTCAGGCCAGGTGTGTTCGTAATAAAAAACGCTTAATTTGACGGGCCATTATTGCCTTACTATAATAAAATTCTATCTGAATAAATATGTTTCTTTACTAGAAACAGGGCGCCACTATTTGAGAGGCTCCTTTATAAAAAACAATAACTATGGATGTAAACTGACACAAGCTGTATCATTGAACCTTCAAATGCAAATACTCTCTGTAAGACTGAACTCACAGGACTGTATATGCTTTGTGACTTCAAGAACTCATCAACAGACTAAGCAAAACAGTCTAGTCAAAATACACTACCTTCATGAAGCAGGGAGACAAAGCAACAGTCAGTTTTTACACTAAATTTAACAACTCTATAGTGTTGTTGTCTTATCGTCATAAAACAGTGTGATGGACCAAGATGTAAGATTGCACAGGGTTGACTTCTCATGTTTGTCAATTTCTTCTGTTTTGTTTCTAAATGCTTCTGATGCGAAAACTTCCACAAATTTCATAGAATCTCCAAGTCTACATGACGGACCTCTGGGTTACGTTGCTGAAACATATGCAAAACGTATTAAAATTAATTGAACTTAACAAGGAAATATAAAGAGACAAATATTTATACCTTGAGTTCCTTCTCCAAACGGTCCACTTCTGCTCCTAATGTATCAATAATGTTCTCACCGTGTTTCAGCATGAAGTTTTCAAGCTCTTCTGTAGTCTTCACCTGTTGAATATCCTTCAGGACATAATCGCAGAGAGGCAGAAAGAGGTGTCATGGTGGTTGATATTAAAAAGTTACAAAAGATAATATTAAAATCAAAAGTAAAATAGCAAAAATTCAAAAATATATATACTGCCTGTTAAGAGTAACTAACCATTCATTAAAATGTATAATTTTTTTGTATATAATTATGAGTCTTATCTACCTTTATCTAAATACTTGTGCATAGAGCTGTAATTAACCATTATTTCTAATGTACATTGACTTTTTAAATACATTTCAACCAAACAAAGGTTGAAATATGGTGCCTGAGGGGTCTAATAGAGAATATTTACAAAGTGTAGTATTGATGAAAATCTGACATTTTTAAATTCTTTTTTGACATTTTGATTTAATATTGCCACCATCTTTGTTCTAAAAAGGACATCATATGTATGTAAAGACCAGATATCGATTACAGTTCAAAATACAATTTTATATATATTGTCACGGCCCCATCCTGGGATGTTTCGTTTTTATATATATATATATATATATATATATATATATATATATATATATATATATATATATATATATATATATATATATATATATATATATATATATATATATATATATATATATATATATATATATATATATATCAGCTCATTGGTTTCTGATACTGATGGGGGGGCTGATACAATATAATATACACACACACATTTTTTATAGTCAATTAGTTTCAATTAATTGATTAATTGTTGCAGCTCTACTCCTTGGCAATTAATAAATAATAAGTACACAAGTACACAAGCACTACAAGATAATACAATGACTTAAATAATACTTACATTGAGTATTTGGTCAATGTCTTGTTTTTCCAAATATGACCGAGTAACCACCCGCCCATCAAAATCCACCTCGGCCTTAAAGCGCACTTTACTCAATCCTATGTCTGTGGCCTTCACATCATGGATCCCTCTGTCCATAAAAAAAGTAATCATGATTATTATGAGCGAGCAGACAGACTTTATTTATTGATCGATGTAATAAGACATAAGAGTAGACTTCTGGAGAGTGTACTTGCCTTACAGCGGGGTCATTTTCTAAGAACTCTGTAAGCTTTTGTAGACGCTCAGGCTGTATGGAACGTCCCAGCAGAGCTTCAGTGTTTGTGTAGATGAGAAATGCTGACACGGCGCCCAACAACGTGCCAACACCGAGAGAGCCCAAACTATCATATGCGGGGTTACCTGAATAGTGATGTATGACTGTAGTTAACAAATACAAAACACGGAAGGATTTGTCTGCGTAGATTAAGCCAATTATGTCCATAAAAAGCTACAGTATTTTCTCCAACCTGTAAGAGAGGTCAGTCCCATGCTTCCAGCTGCCAGAATGACCCCAAGTACAGCAGCAGCATCCTCCAGTAGAACCACATTTGTGCTGGGGTCACGGCTCTGCATAACTGCATAACAATAGATTATTTAAACATTTTAATGCATGTATCAAAAATCTAAATAAAATTACTAAATCTGACATCTTAAATTATTTTTACAGACAATAAAACTTGCTGGAATGTTTGAAGTTATCATCAGCACTACAATTATTTCACGCCATTTTTTTAGTCATTCACACAGTCAAACACCTGCTAGCAAAGGTGATATCTGCTTCTGCTTCTGTTTTGCATGGCAGGATGGCAAGAAGTAAATTGCAAAACCGAAATATTTGATATTTTCCTTGATCTTTTGACTAGGACAGTACTGTAGAGGTTATTCAATTGGAAATGATCAACATACCATAATCAAAAAAAGTCACCCCGTGCTGATGTGCACTTCTCCTGATTTCATTGACAGCAACAAGTAATGTTGCTAAAAAAAAAAAAAAAAGCATAGCATAGCAAAGCATTAATTTTACATTATACAGTGTGATAATATATTGTAAATGCAATACTGTTTCATTCTACTCACCTCCTTCTGAAACCAGAGAACCAGCAAGAATACAGTAGGCCTGTATCAGAAACAAATACTTTAGCGTTTCATATTAAGACGGTACTAAAGAAGCAGCATATTGTAGCAGTTACCCATAATAATGATTCAATAGGTTCTGGGTGCAACAACCCCATGATGCCATGGTACCAGGAGAGACCTGCTCCCATCATAAATATTCCAACACCACTGATGAGAGAAGCTATGTAGCGCATGTTGGAGAAGCCATACCTAAAAACAGAATGATTAATTACCGTTTTATCAAATAGTTTACTACCACAACAGAAATACTAAAATAAATAATGAATGTTTATATTTATGGTATATATTGGGGGTATACTCACGGATGCACAGCATCTGGGTTGCGAACAGACTGGCTTATTCCAAGTGCTAACAGAGCTTGGTTGCAGGTGTCAGCCAAAGAGTGGATGGCTTCTGAGAACATACTCGCTGACCCAGTGTAGACCCAAGCCAAGAGTTTGAAGAAGAAATTCAACCCATTTCTAAAGTCAAACAAACAGCATGCAAAGCAATATTGTCAATATTGGGATGTGATGGATATTGTTTATGGATTAAGTTAAATTAAAAACAAGTACAAATAACAAACTCCTAATATAGGGCAAATCTCTAAAACTACTATGAATGCAATGGATGCTTTTCATGTAACCACCAGCACATGATGCTAACTTAACATAATTACTTTAATCTCACAAAGCATCCCACCTCACATGAGGCCTCACGTTCCAGCAAACTCTATTAGTTATAAACTGAATTAACTATATAGTAACAGGAAACCAATTATACAAAAAATAAAATAGAAATATATATGCTGCAACATGCTGCAACTTACATGCAAATGGCAACCATTACAACTTTCCCTGGGCCTTGTAAGAAGGGAGTCCTCTTGCCAGATCGAGGCTGTACGACAAGAAAAAGACAAGAATGAATAACCTTTACTTTCTTTAAATGACTTGGGAAAATGTGAGATTTTACAGGTATGAGGTGGTGTCTTGTTGTCTAAAATGTTATGCTATATTGCAGCACTATACATATACATATACATATATCAGAAGTAATCTTACTTTACATTGTAAAAAAATATCACAAAATGAATCAATATGTCTATGGCTACTGAGGACTTTAGAAACTATTTTATAAAATGTATTTTATAAATAACGTGGATTGCAGGGGAATTAGAATATTTTGTGCATGAACTGAGATAAATAGTATAGGAGAACCAAAACTACATAATATCACCTTGGTGTTTCCCCAAAAGTCCTTGTATTCCTTCAACAACTGTTGATTGCGAAAAATATCTAGAAATGAACAAGGGCAGATGTCATAATGCCACACATACTGTATTACTAGTAATGAGGAAAAAAAACAAAACAAACATACTTTCTTGATACTCTCTCTCCACTTCTTTTCTAAGATTTCTCTCTCGTGCCAAAGCTTCAAGACTCCCCCAGACATCTAGTGCCCTAAAGGTCATAGAAAAATAATGCATTAAGTTTGTTTTCTGACAGATTAAGCAAATGAAAGAATTTTAAGATACACACTTTGCCTCCACGTCAGACCGCAGAAAAACTGTGAAAGCCTCTGTATCATCATGGGGACTTCTCCGTCTGATCTTTCTTAATTGTTCTAAGTCACTGAATGAGGAAATGGCAAAAGTATTAGCGTGCACTGCAGAATACACCCATCCAACTAATGTGAAAACAATTCACCTTGGTTTCAGACAGAACTCATTCATGGCTCTTACTGCAGTAATAAAGTTGTTCTGAGTATATTTGGCCCCATAATCCCTCTTCTTTAAAACAGCCCGCACTATAGAAACAAAAAGCATTGTTGTTTCAGTAACCAATTATAGTGATGTAGAATTTAGGATTGTACATCACATGCT
This sequence comes from Periophthalmus modestus, assembly GCA_019594935.1. Lineage (NCBI taxonomy): Eukaryota > Metazoa > Chordata > Actinopteri > Gobiiformes > Gobiidae > Periophthalmus > Periophthalmus modestus. Next base: position 9,395,238 of record JAIEZT010001368.1, on the reverse strand, counting down.
TTAGATTACTGGCCAGATGTGCCAAATTTAATTTATTTGAAAAGGGACAATGCACATTAATCAACATTACAAAAAAAAAAGTAAAGTTAGCCGAGTTAGCTGACTAGAGCAAATTTTCATCGGTTGTCCCCAGGCCAGATGTAACAAGGCAACCTACAATTAAGAAAACATTTCAAATCAAAAACATTCAAAGATAAGAATTAAACATATTGAAAGACAATATAATGTGGACATAATTAAAGATATGTACATTTAGAAATACCTATTTACAATTAGTGCTCACAAGACTGAGTTTCCACAAGCCATTTTTTGGCATTCTTTTTAAATGAAAAGAATGATGGAGACTCTCTAATGGCTTCAGGCACTGTGTTCCACTGCTGGGAGGCTTTGACTGAGAAAACTGCCTAACTAAAGGCTGATCTTCTGTGAAGAATAGCACAGTCTGCCCTTGCTGCTCCTCTGGTCACTCAGCCCTCACTGGATCTAAACCTTACAAAATCACCCAGTGACGGTGGGGCAGTGCCATGTTTGATTTTATACACCAAGCAGATGTTTTTTAAATTTAACCAAATTATTCCAATTAAGCAAATTGTATTTTTGTAGAATGTGACAATGATATCTGTAATGTTTTTTATCCAATGTTTTTAGAGATGGATGTATTTAAAATTTGACAAACAAAATTTTACTTTCTTGCATAATTTTTGAATGTGAGTTTTGAAATTAAAATTTGAATCTAGGTATAATCCGAGATACTTGAATTTTGTAACTACCTGTATCATTTGACCTGCTATTGAAATGGCTGGCATTGTTTGTAGGTTACTTTTGGAAAAATACATACAAACTGTCTTAGAGAGATTAAGTTGAAGACAAGAATTTTCAAGACAGATTATGATCTGTGACATGGCTGTTGTTAATTTTACTGCTACGTCCTCAGCTGTTTTTCCATGACAGAAGATGACCGTATCATCAGCATACAGTATGGTGGTACAGTTCTCACACACCGATGGTAGATCATTAATGTACCGGTACATGCTGAATAAAACTGGACCAATAATCGAGCCTTGCGGAACGCCAGTGGATAGTTGTAGAGGAAGAGAGTGACAAGTTTCAATTTGGACAGTTTGTGTACGGGTTGACAGATATGACTGAATTAGATTAATAAATTCATTCGAGAAATTAAAGTTTTTGCAATAATATTGAATGGTTGACCGTGTCAAATGCTTTCCACAAGTCTAGAAAAACTGCTCCCACAGTGCCCCCTTTATCCATAGATGATTTGACTTTTTCCAAAAAATAACATGTTGCCGTCTCTGTAGAATGGTTGGTTCTGAAACCAAATTGCATTGGATGTAATAAAAAAGAACTGTGATTAAGATGATTAGTGATTTGTTTGACTACAAGTTTCTCAAATATTTTTGACACATTAGGTAGTATACTAATTGGCCTGTAATTAGTTGTGAATTGGGGATTACCACCTTTAAATATAGGGATAACACTTGCAAACTTCCATGATACAGGGAACTTCCCTTGACTGAGCGACATATTAATTATATGTGTTAACGGTGTAGCTATAAATTGACCTATTTGTTTTAGCATAACTGTGTCCAGTCCATATGTGTCTTTAGCTCTTGATGACTTTAAGAGCCTTATGGTCTTTAAGACATCTGCAGTGGAAACAGAACTGGGCTGTAGTGGGGGCTCATCTGAAAGTGAGGCAGTCCTTTGAATGGTAACTGTTTCACCAGCCGGAAAACAATTGGCTAAGGTTGTAACAGAGTCAACAAAGTATTCACTTAGTATTTGTATTTATCTAAATACCTGTAGTACCTTATAGGGTCAGAATACTTTTGAATGAATGCTAGTCTAGTATATATTGTCTTATTTCTATGTATTTAACATTAGGATAACTAATAATTCTTTGAGGTGTGATGATACAATCCCGAGCTCCATTCATGTTTGAAAAAACTACCTTTCACTTGATATGGCTCAGCCGGTTTGATCCCCAACGCAGATGGTTCTAAAACATACACACAGAATATTGGTCATGTTACATTTCTTTACTGTTGATCAATTACAACATCACAGCATATATACACAAAACTGCCAATACCTGTTGATTTTGCAGAATCTCCCACCACCTTGATATCCGCTGATGCAGATTTGGGAGGGTCATCTTTACCTGTCCCGGACGTGGAGTAGTATTGAATCTTGTTCAGTCCTAGAGAAGCAACCCGGAAATCTGGATGACTGAGCCAACAGGTATGAATACTTCCACTTTGCCAACCTGAATGAAGATATTGTTAGTAAATAAAGTAAGTAAGTTTAGGGATGGCAAAATCTGTAATGCAATGCATAGTAATTTGATGTAACTGTGTCCTCACCGTAGCATGATTGGATAAACTTTGGGCTCCAGTGTGACAAAGAAGATCTGTGGTGCAAGGAGACCCTACAGAACACATGCCATGGCCTGTGTGCCAAGCTCGGAAACATCCTCACAAGTGCGGCGTTCCTACTTAGCTGGAAAAGATCTCTAGGAACAGGTAAAGATCCCCAGTCAGGTAAACAATGCACTGAGCTCAAACCACACACATTTGGTTTAACATGATCGTCTATGTTCGTGACACTGCCAGTCAAAAGTCGCCCTATCATAGTAATTGTGTTACTATTTTAACTCTACGGTCTAAAAGCCGATTTGTAATTTATGTCACTGGTAATCACTTAGGCTAGCTAGTTTGGTTAGCTATATGCCGGGTAGGCTAATATGCTAAATGTACATTTTTATAACGGACAAGCACAAGTTTTCACGCAGCTGATCTGTACTGTTCCCGGCCATAAATCAACATAATTTTTTTTATAACTGAGTACTGATAACGACGGCTAATAGTGTAGCTGTCCCCAAAAGCTAACTGTTAGCCGTCTAAACTTTGAGGTCCTTTACAACTTTCACTCACCAAACGATCCGATCATTATGAAACGTTAAGTGGAGCCGTACAAGAGAATCCTACCTTTTTGTGGCGAAATTTGTTCAGCATAATCTATGAATGAATTTCCAGAATCTATGAGCCAACTGAGGAGGGAAGTCTGTGATCCATGTATGCTACAAACATCGGTGAAACTAGTGACGTTGTGGACATCTCGTGAGACTGGAGCGTGATTCGAGTTACTCTCATTTGTCTCGCGATATTAGACCAACGTGGAAACAAAATAATAAATGTGCTTTCAAAAAACAAAAATAATAATCAAGAGGACGTACGTTGTACAAATGACTGAATGTTACTTTATAGTAATTAAGTAAAATAGCTGTTAAATCTTAAAGGCAAATAAAGCTGCACTATGTCACTTTACTGTCTCCATAGGGCTGTTTTTTGCCTATATTGTTCCACAGTAAGGCCATAAACTTGCTTCTATCAAGCAGGTGGCGCAGTAAATCCAGTACAGGTTACATGTGAGGTGGTTAGGTGGGGTCACAGTAAGTATTTTTAGCACCAAAAACACCTGAAAAATACCAGATAAGTTTGATGCCTTTCTGTGGACCATTCCAGACAAAGTAATAGTATCCCCAAGGAGACAAGCAAGTAGTGTAGTAGTTGGTACAGTTTAAAACCCACAAAGTACACTTATTCGTTTTGTGTCACAAATGTTTTAATATCACACCTCTATATTAAAATAGAGCTACAATGTTGTACAATGACTCAGCAATAACAAACAAATCAAAGAACTTCTTAAACACTTTTCTTACAAGGCAATGACTAGTACATCACCTCCATGTTATTGACAGAGCAAACCGACACAATACTCTCAAGTATTTGCTCTGTCAATGAACATCAAACATTCACACAAACATTTATCCACCTAGTTATCATCCTTCCTTCTTTGGGGGTATACTGCTGTAAAAAATACAGTACATGGGTCTTAGCTTTTTTAAGCTGTAAGGAGCCCAGAAGTTTTAAAAAGACTAAACTGTAAGTTCATACACAAACACATAAACAAACCAAAACACAGTGCACAGTAAGAAAGATTGAGATCTGATTAACTATTAGACTGGTGGGTCAATTAATTAGCTTTTGAAAAAGTAATTGATTGTCTGTAGCAGGCCAGTTACAGAACCAAAGGTTTCAACACTAACGCATTGTGACAAACTCTTCTGATGAGGTTGGATGAATAGCAACAGTTTTGTCAAAGTCAGATTTTGTTGCACCCATCTTGATGGCCACAGCAAAGCCCTGTAGCATTTCATCACAACCAAGACCTTGCATATGCAATCCAACAACCTGTAAAAACAATTATAACGTTTAACTTTGTATTGTAATGAAAACAAATTCAATTGCTGACGTACTTACAATTACAATTATTAACAATGAATAATCATACCTTTTCTTCTTTGCCCACACACACCAACTTCATAATGCACTGGCTCTTCCTGCTTGTAAGTGCATGATACATTGGAGTAAAAGATGTTTTATAGATTTTTACATTCTCTTTCCCTCTTGTTTTAATTGCTTCCTCTGAAATAAACATGGAGAACTATCAGTCTGAACTGAAGGTGAAACATTGCTCAATCTTCTGTATATAGGGTATGCATAAACATGATCAACAAATATAAGGAGTCTGAGTATTTTAGTCAATTTACCTTCTGTGAGGCCAACTGTTCCAATTGGTGGGTGGCTAAATACCACTGTAGGAATGCAGGAGTAATCCAACTTTGAGTCTTTTTTGCCTTCAAAAAGTCGGTGTGCCAGCTTTCTACCAGCAGCAATAGCAACTAAAAATATATACAATCGTTTTAGATTAACTGTTGAATGTACAAAATACCCACCCACAAAGCTATTAAGGACAACAGTTGGTGTGTTTTGTTATTCCTATCCACAAATTAACTATATCTCAACAACAGATATAGACTCACCAGGGGTCAAAAGTGCCTTTCCACACACATCTCCAACTGCATACACCCCAGGCCGACTAGTGTTCTGAAACTCGTCCACTACTATGTGTCCTCTTTCATCTGTCTCCACACCCTGCAGGCATGTATCAACACATCAATACAGGTGCACTGGAATTAGTTGTGAATGACAATACATTCTTGAAGACTAATCTATACATTTAGAGGTAAGAAAAAACACAAAAAGCTATTTTATGGTCTAGACTGTTTTGATATTGGCAGAATGTTTTAAAATGGTTGTACTTTGTCTTAAACATTATTTTTCATTGTTAATAAAGGATATTTACTAGACAAAACACGGGAATAGGTCTTTCTTACAATCGCTCCGATGTTTAATCCAAATGTATTTGGTTGTCTGCCGATAGCCCAGAGGAGACAGTCCACTTGCCCAATGGTACTGATTTTCTCCTCGTCATTTTTCTTCTCAGGATCTTTAGTGGCAATAGTCAACTCCAGACCATCGTCTATTTTCTTCACAGACGTCACCTGAGAATTTTTCCACAAATCTACTCCAGAGTTCTGCAATTCCTTTGTGCAGTTTGTACTAATGAGGTTGTCAAAGTTTCTCAAAACCTAAAAATTAGATTACAAAGCATGTTATTGTATTATATAATCCAACTGAGTAGCTTTAACAATTGGAAACATTTTTCTTACTCCTGACTGACGAATCACAAGTGATGTTTTGGATCCTAGTGTGGAGAGAATACCTGCCATCTCCACTGCAATGTACCCTGCACCAACAACAACACTGCGCCTGATGGGAAGCAAAATATCACCAGGCATTCAGGGGCACAATCTTATCAGTAAAAGCAATAGGCAATTACTTAATAATCTTAACATTTTCTAAAAGCAAAATACAAAATAACTTACTTTGGTAGACTTTCAAGTTCAAAAAATCCATCACTGGTGATCCCCAGACCAGCCCCTGAGGTAATGAATCACATGACTTCATAACATGTTTATGAAATAAAAATGTTTTTTGCTCACCAAAAAAAACAACAAACCTGGCACTTCTTCCTCACTTAACACTGAAGGATACCCCCCAGTGGCAATGAGGATATGAGGTGCAGTGTACTTTTTCCCATTGACCTCCACAGTGGGTTCAGGGTCATTTGTAAATCTGGCTTGGCCTAGAATTGTCTGTATTTTAGCCTGGAAATAGACATATGTTATTATAATTTCTAATGTATTTATTAACCTTTAGTTAACTCGGGAAGTATCACAGAGTTCTCATGGGATAACTAGCCCCAGAGGGCACCCTATTATACATGTTTTTGTGGCAAGGAAAAATACTAAAGTATATCTATGAAAAAGTAAGAACAATATGAAAATAAAAAACAAATACATCCTCACCTTGTCAAGATTGTTGCGATAAATTCGATTCAGATGACTTACATAAGTATCTCGTTTGGCCTTTAATGTTCTAAAGGGGAAAAAAATAAATAAATATCTGTACATATTCTTAAAATAATGTATTCACACACACAGTTCAGTCAAAAATGGGACTAAACTAGAACTAAACCTGGAACTAAACGTGGACTACACAGTATAAACTCAAGACCTAACCAAGATTACACCAGGACTACTCTGGGCTCTGACCAAGACAAACTTGTGTGAATGCACAATAGCTTAGAGAGACTGATGACTTGAAATCAACTGTGCAAACATCAACTGTGACCACTCCTTTTAACCGATCTTTCACAACCAAGTACATGGAAGGAAGAAGAAGGTAAAGATGACGCAAGAGAAGAGAAAAGAAGCCAACTTACTCCCAGCTGAAATGTACTTGCCCCACTTCAAAGCCATAGTCGCCGTGATCGTGGAGGTATTCAGCATGAACGGCTGCATTCCACATAACCTTTAAAATATGATATATTTTATGACTGTGACAAATGTTTGTTTTTGATTTATGAAATATAATCTCTCCAAGAAGAAAATAAAAATAAAAATACCTTTTTTGGAACACAGCCAACATTAACCTTTGGGGAAAGAAGAAGCATTATTTAATCCTGAAAAGATTGAAAATTGTAATCCACCAAACCACCGCACAGTACACATTCGCAGTTACATTATTACTTATCAAATTTAGTTTTACTGAACATTTTAATGCAATGTGTTAACAGCTGTGTCCGGGTTGTTAGGTTTTGTCAAAATATACTTCTATGCCTTTAACCAAAGGAGGTCAAACGAGGCCGTCTGATGGTCCCGTGGGCTCTGCAGTCTGAGGCCCTTAGAGGCACGTTAAAGTATTGTTGATAGTGTGAATGCGTACTAAAGTGGACTGGAGGCTTAGTAGTTAGATAAACAGAGGATCTAAGTGAATATGACTTTACTCACGCAGGTACCTCCGAGTCTGTGGCTCTCGATCACGGCGGTGGCTGCTCCAAGCTCCGCCGCCCGACGAGCCCCGGCGAGTCCACCAGAACCGCCGCCGATCACCAGGAAGTCCAAGCGTGTAATGTCCTCTGTCGACGGGTCTGACGCCATGCTGCGGCGGGGAATAAAAGTCCTGCGAATATGTGGAAAAAGTTTTTGATGTAAAACCCAACGGGAAGCGTGCGTCTGCGAGAGATGAATTAATAATCCCATAACCAGGAAGCTCTCCTGTTAAACCATCTGTACTAAGCACAGGGGAATGGGAGGGTCAAGTGAATGCCACTGCTGTGTCATTATGAATTGCAACAATGGTGTGTACATCCCAGAAACGTTTTCACAATGGTGATTCTCACATGGGCTGCAGTAGAGCCACAATAACATGTAGAAATCACATATGCAAAGATAGTATAATTTTACAAGGTAGAGGATAAACTGTTGTGAGCATTAACTGTTAAAAGTTGAATGCTCACCATGAGGTCTCTGGCACTTGCACAGAAGGGAGAAGTCTCCAGGATCTTGCAAGAAACATTTTTATGATAGTAACTGATTTGGAGCTCTTTTGCATGTTGTTGCGGGAGAATAACTACGACTCACTTGAGTTGTCATTAAATAAAGGACAGTACTGACACACTGCCATGCAGACTGGCACTGTATGATTTATAGTGGCAGTAGCATGGCTGTGTTTGGACGTGTAGCGGGCATCTCCTCACTGCGCCTTTCATCAAGTTAACGTGAACGTTAGCCGTTAGCAGTTAGCAGGTCAGCAGCATTAACGGAATTTGGTAGAAAGTATGCAGAGATGAATCCAAAGTGTCTCTGTTCCCTCGTTCTCTTCTACAGCGATGTTTTATTAACGTCAATATTTCTGCGGTTATGTTATATAAACATCCGCTGCGGCCTTTCGAAATAATACCAGCATATCGTGTTATGTTAAACCGTTTTTTTGTCTGGCTTATGCAAAATACCAGCATCATTCACAGCACACAGGCGAATACTAACTGCTACTTACTGGTAGACGTGTAGGATGACTGCTCAATGTGGTTAGCTTTAGAGTATGGACTCGGTTCTGTCCCTTGATATCCAAAGTATATGCTTTTATTTTGAAGAAAAGCGCAATCGTTTCCCGGAAATTTGTAGCGAGCTCAGCGGCTAACCGCTAAGGTACCAGGCTAACCCAAACCCAACGGCTGCTTAATTTGTACATTTCTACCCATCTCGCTAATGGATTTGTATTGATTCATTCATATCCAGATACTTTAAAACTTCTGTCGTTATTGCACGGCCCGCTGTTTAAGGTACGTGCGTGATTATTTATACTGAGAAGGGTTAAGGATCGGCCCGTTGTCTGCTCGACCTCCGTGTTGTGGTCTGCGAGGCCTTTCCCAATTTTTTGGCAGCATTTACCCGATACATAGCACAGATTATTTTCATTTTTTCCCAATGCTGTTGTTTTAAGGCCACATTATTAACAAGAAAACCAAATATGCTTCGACTAAATAAATTCTCCATGTCCACTTTGATCTCCAGGGGGAGGGGCGTTGTTGTTGATCACTGATGTACCCTGTGATAATGCTACATGCACTCTCCTCCCTCTTCTTATTTGCATGTGTTTTGTGTTTTTTTTCCCTTTCAGATATGTAAGCATTTTGACTCTGGACTACAGCTGATTCCACTCCTACCACTGTCTGTGTGATCATTGAGGGGCCAGATGCCCTGTGGCCTTTTTGGTTCATCATGAAGCCTGCCAACTATCAAAGTATGGTCTCTTCTGTGATGAATCCAAATATAAGCCTGGGTCATTTATTGAGCACTCCCAATGTGATGCGATGTGAGAAATGCAGATTTGCCACTACAGACATTTCGGCATTCAAGAAACATGTGGCACAAGAGCATACTGAGTATTACTGCTTTTACTGTAACCGGGTGTCTTTAAGCGAAGCAGAGTTACAGACTCATCTGCAAATACACACAGGAACAAGTCCATTCAAATGTCCTCATTGTGGACAAGTGTATATGCGTCGGATGTGCCTTATAAAGCACATAGAGCGTCTTCACAGTAAAATTATACCTCAAGAACCACCTCAAATAGCACCTCGTGTTTCTGTCTCAAGTGCCTCTCAAAGTGTATCCAGCGCAGCCAGTACAGCACCTCAGCGGCCCGTTGTTCGTGTGAATGTTCCAACTCCTACTACTGCTGGAGTTACACTGGAAAATAATTTACAAAGACTAAAATCCTTGAGCTCTTATATCTCAAATGCCAATCACGGTGATGCCGTACCTTTAAATGGACAAGTTCAACGCAATCGAGCACTTACTGTTTCGCTCCCAGAGGAAGTTTCTATCCCTGCTGGCTGCATGGTTGAGGTAGCTGAGGTGAAGACTGTAGATGGAACCAAAGAGCTCCGGCTAAGATTTGTTGCTCATCAAGAAAATGAGTCTGTTATTAAAAATGGAAGGACCACAGTCCCTGAAACCTCAAAAGTACTTTCTTCACAAATTAAATATCCAAATGCAGCATCAGAATCAGGGATGCGATTTAGAAATGAAACAAAGATTGTGAATAAAGGACGTTCTACTCTGGTCCCAGTTAACGTTTCCAAATCATTTCCGAAACAAACAATAAAGGAACAACGCTCAAATGCAAAAAGGCCATCAGAAGTTATCGACCTGAATGCAGGTGTTCCAAGTAAGATTTCCAGAAGCTTTATTTCTGTTGGTGAAGCCAAGGTTGCTTCACAGAAGGAACCCATTAATCACACTATCCTACCTACTGCTATGCCCTCTATGTTGGTCAACAGGCTAACAGCAGGTAGTTTGCTACCAGATAACCTGCCAACTCTCGTTAGTCTAAAAGGCATTGAGGAGAGAATAAGTTCTGCTCCAGGACCTCCCCCTAGTTCAGAACCATTAATGATGAACAATGTGCAGATTATGCCTCGCATTGTTCCTGTGAACAATGCGAGGCCTGTGGGGTCTGCAATTGTAATAGCTAAGGAAGACCCCATACTCCAGAAAAATAAACATGATTTAACAAACTCACAGCAGCAAAACTTGAAAACACTGCTTCTTCCATTGACACCCTCAATGGTTGCACCGACACCTCCCCAAGTTCGAGTTACAAATGAATGTAAGGACAAATTGGTTCCAAAGACCTTTACCCCAGAGCAAGCTTCTTCACAGAAAGCTTCTGCAGAGTTGTTACCAGCAAAAAAACGTACAAACAACTGTAACACAAACATGAAAATGCCTGCTCTGCCCCAGGAAGTAAAAACGGAAAAAACGGTAACCAAGGATGTCCGAGTAGAACGTGAGGGATTTCCAGTTATATACTCGGTTTACTCATTGAGTCAACAGCCAAGTGATCCACAGGAGTCCACTCAGCCAATTGTGATGGCCGAATGGACCAACAGTGCAGGGTGTGATAGCCCAAAAATCAAAAGTGTTCGCACAGAGCTGTCTGAAATGACAGGACATCAGGCTCATGGTGATTCAGAAGATTGCAAGATTACTTGTGATACACTATCTAATACGATCTCCTGTGAGTCTGTGAAGATAGAAGTAGATCAAGACATTAAGGATGAGGCTGGTGCCTTAGCCACCCCTCAAAATATCAATTTAAAAAAGGAAAAAAGTACACAGGTGAAAACTGATAAAAAGTGCAAAATTACTCCTAAAGTTAACAAAACAAGCCCACCAGCTGTGAATGCTAACATTGACAAAACATGCTCATCACAAGAGCATGCTAAAGTTAGCAAACCGTGTACACCACCCAAACATGTTGAAGATAACAAAACATGTGCACCATCCCTGCAACCTGTTATGTCTGGTTCATTCATTCCCCAGCCACCATTGGTTACAGAAGACATCTTGGTTCAAACCCCTGTGGAAGCAACAAGTATCCCTGAAAGTCCCTCCAAATTCCTAACTGTGTCTTTAAAAAGGGTTCGAGTTGGGATCTTGAGGAAAAACAAGAAAAAGAAAAAGATTGTACCCAAATTAACTTTTGCCAAGGTCCTTGATGGCCCAAGGGTATGTGCAGCCCTGCAGCTCATCCCACTGAGGAGGGACCAAGTGGTGAAGCAGCCAAGTGGCAACCAGCCTGTGGTGGTGCTCAATCACCCCATGTCCTGTGTTCACAAGAAAGCAGTATCTACAAAGACTTTCAGAAATAAAGGAGCAATTGTCACTCCAAAGTGCCAAATACTAAAAATAAAACTTGGTAAAGTGATGGGGCGTAAATATGAGGTGATGGGCTGCACTGTACGGAACTTCTCTTAGAACATGGACAGTGCCACAAAACACATCCAGCAGTATCCTTACATGGTATTGAAATAAAACAAAGACCTTACAAAGATGCCAACCCTGTGGACTCTGGTATATGTATATTTGCATGTGTTGTTAAAATGAAGTGCAATGTTTTCAGATGCCCTATTAGTCAGTGCTGTAACACGATATCCATCCATCATTTTACTGCTTATAGATGAGTTTGTATCATATTCAGATAAAATGTTTGTTTGTTTGTTCCTGTCTCAAAGTATTTATACTTTTCCAACACTACAAATGTTTCAAAAAACATCCAATGACTGAAATGCTTTCTACGAGATGTAAGGTGTGTAGATAAGGGAGTTAATGTTGTCAGTATATCAATCACTGATTTGTTTTGTTTGTTCTGATTGATTCATTTCTTCAATTTGTTTGAACTGTAAATCTGAAAGAATGTTTGAGTCTGTCTTACTCACCTTGCAGACAGTGAAATATTCATGTTTAGAATGCATGTTCTGACCACTCTTTAACGCCCCATTTGTAGATGAAGGTTTTGTTACTGTCATTTGTTATTTATTTAAAGCTTGTATATTTGGCTCACTGATTATTGTTGTCACTCATACAAATTTATAAGTGTTTTGGACCAGTGTTGTTGCTCTTATTGAAAGACAAGAAAACTACGTATTTACGGCTATTTCTACAACTTTTATTTTGGTTTCCTTTGAAAATTGTGTGTATATATTCTGCAACTGTGGTCAACAATATGGCACCCATACAAGGCGTAAAGCTAGTCTGTAGAGTCTAATATCCAGTCTCCAAGCAGCTAACAAAAAATGGAGGAAAAGATTGGTATTGTGTTTGCCAGTACATGTAAATAATCTATGTAAATATAATTAGAGATAGGCCTCCTTGACAAAATTATTGAGTCTTGAAATGCGGTCTCTTTCATTTGGCCTTATTTATATCAAACATACAATACTGTAGTTCTTACCTCAAGTGTTACCATTTTAAAAATTCGTATGTTTTGCTTTTTTTCTTTTAACATTTGATGGTGTTATCAGCCGATATAGGACAGAACTACTGGCACTTACTGTATAGGTCCTCCAGAGTCTATAATCTCCATACAGCATTCTGTGTTCGGAGCAGCTTTTATCCATGTATTTACAAATGTACAACTCTGCCTTTCTGTCATTTTACATTGCAGACAGTTTATTTTCTTCACCAGTGTTTGTAGTCATGCATACTTTTGTATTCACAATGTGTTACTACTTTTTTATTAAAAAAGAACATGGCTGACTTATGTATATTTGACCGTACCAAAGCTTGAGGTGAATGCTGGGAAGTAGAAAAACATTTCCTCAGAGTATACAAATTGAAATAAGAGCTGAACTTGCATACCATAATTTAAATGTCACAAACTGAATGAAACCACACCAGAGTTTAGGTTCGATCAAGATTAGATTTATGTTCTGACTTATTTGTTGTGTCTTTCACCATATAATTCAAATTGATTACTTTAAAGTTATATATTCTTCCACCACACCCTTTATACTACTGCAGTGTCCTTGAGCAAGACACTTTACCTTTCTGAAGAATGTGGTGAAGGATTGCATTGGTGGACAGAATAGCCCAGTGCAAGTAAATGACCACAGCTGGGTAACAGTGAGTTTTGTAATAATATACATCAAAATTCTCCACTATAAAGAATTGTACCTTGGTGTAAATAGACATTATTTTTGCACAAATATATTTACAGTTAAAGTATAATATTAAAATTAGATTACAGAACATGAATTTAAAAGTATTTACTTTCTGATACCTTGTCAGTATCACTTAGATGCCACTGGCAACACAAAATTGGTCTTTGTTAAACCCATTTAAAGCGTTACAATGTTCTAGCTGAGCAGTGTATAGCAGAGTCACTGTAGAAGTCTCTCCACATCTTCCTTTGTCACTGGAAACGTCAATACACAATTTTCTGGACCTCCTGGAAGATTTTTGCCACTGATGAGGACTATTGGGAAGATGGAATGAAATTTGATGATATCCGATACCGAGTAAAACATCTGAGGAGCAGGGACGCACCATCACATATACAATATCTCAAACTTTAACTTTAATTGATTCCTTTTGCTCACTTACTTCATTGCATCTTTGTCCCCTTCCTAAGGCATACGTTCTGTGAGACTCGAGGAAACGGATTTTGACATTGTACACTTTCTTCTCGTGAAAAACAGACAAGACGAATGGTTCACTGCTGCTGCTGAGGGAGCAGTCTCTAACTAAAAATGCGCCATCCTAAAATGAAAAGTGACATTTCAAAATAAACATAAATAACATTCATTGACTCATATTTCTGTTTTGTACCTTATTGACAAGGTGCAAGGCGTGCTCAGCATCTGTCCTTTTACATTGTCCAATGTACCAAATGTCTTCCCTGTGGATCTACCCCACAGACATAATCCCCACAGGTTATACAGACAGAATATTGTATACAATAATAGAATATAAAGCATATATTTGGCACCTGTGGTTCTTCAGAGTCATGTTGGTCAAGCTCTTTAATCTGGGGCCATTTATGGTGATCATGTTGCAATTTTGCATCGCCATCATCATCATTTTCTATATCTGTTATTATAGTATGGGATCAGCTTATAAACTTATCCAAAACAGGAAACATGTGAATTGTTATTGCACTTACCATGGGCCTCGTTTGACCACCTGTTGAACAAAATTAGCAGTTATAAAAGAACACAAAAAGTTAACATTTTGCTAGGGAAAATAGCCTACCTTTGAGCAATGTGTTGAGCTTCCATATCAATAGAAAAGCTCGCCCGTTCAGCATGTGAGCCTAAAATGTGTTTGTTTACAGTGAATTATCAGTATCAGAAAGTATTAGTTCAATCTTTAAAGGTTATATATTACGCCGAACTGACTATCATGAGTTTCTAGCCAGAATGTTGTTACCTTATCAAAAACATACCCAGAGTTATGTGTTTCATTCACACTTGTTTGAGTAACCCTTTATCATTGATCTGTGTACATCTCAGACAGCTCAAAATGCACTGTTCCACCTTGTGATGTCATGAATCTGTGGTTTTCAAGTTAACAGCTGCATTTTACCTTTTGTTCAGTAAAGATTGGCAATTCCAGGGCTGAAATTATCCAAATGATTCTAGTGAAGGTGTATGGAGTTTAAAAACACAGTGGAGCACTTCCTGTATTACCACATGACATCACAAGGTGGAACAGAGTGTTTTTCCGTTTTAGATAAGAATTCAGCCTGAATATGTGTTAAACATGTGTGAATGAAACGAAACACAACTCCAGGTGTGTTTGTGATGAGGAAACAATATTATAACGTTGGTCAGAAAATAGCGTAATATGGGCTCTTTAAAACATACCTTTAGAGTTTGATGAGGAGTGACTGCTCACACCTTTAGCCGGTCTTTCCCGCCTGAAAAAAGACACGGTGAAGACAAGATAGACCAAAATAAAGTCCTACTGAATCATCTGCACTGACACAGCCACTAGTGTCAAGTACAGTGTGATACTGCAGACAACCAGCAGAGGGAGACAGTGCCCTATCCAACATATGCCCCTAAAATCAGAGACAGTAGAAAGTGTGGATTTTTTTTTTTTTTTTTTTTTTTTTTTTTTGAATGAATAGATTACACGGGCATATAAAGCGAAATGGCTTGCACAACTAGTCTTTTAGAGGTTTTTAGAAGTGTCTCCAGAATATAGAATAAAATATGCATTCAATAGACACTTTTGCTTGGGGGTGATATTTGGGCAATGGTACATTTTAACACAGTGCTAGAAAAGGTGATATCAGATTATGATGCTATCTAACTGAATGTGTTATGTTCAAACGTGCTGAAGCTCACTGTCTCTTGGTGCTTTCTTGCAGAGTCATGCTATTGAGCTGCTCCATCAGCTCCAGGGGGAAGTGTGGTGACGGAGGACATCTGGAAGAAGACTTAATCTAGTTACATAAAGTTCATGCAAACTTCCAAATCTCATTAAGGTGATGTGATGTCTGATGGTTGAGTAATTACCTGCGTGATGGCTACAATTGGACAAGACAGAAAAGTGATCAGCAGCATTATAAATACAGAGGGTAGAGTGTGCATAGGTCAGTGCATGTGGACATTACCGGGGCTTTGTGCTGTACGGACCGAAGTTTAGCTGCAAATGAGACAGCTGGTTAACATGAGTCAAACATGGCAAAGGAATTACAAGTGTTTTAATAATTACCATTGGAGTTTTTCCTTCTCCCTGGCTTCATATCTCTGTTGACAGTAGGGGCTTGAAGCAAAAACGACAATACAAGTTTATTTTTATGAGTTTATATTTACACGTCTGCAGAAACTAATCTTAAATAAGTTAAATTTAGAGTGGGCTATAGGCTGCTTAAATTTATAATAAGAAAAACATATAAAAAATATAGTATTGTTTTATTTCACTGGTGAAATGAACAGCAATTTTAGCCAATTCTTCAAGTGTATAGACATTGTGTAATTCAAGTCTGAAATACTTGACTGCAAATGTTAAAGTACTCCTTTTTTAAGTCAATGAATACATAATTTAAAAAGTAACCATGGTCCTATATCTGTAGGCTGCATTGTTCAGGGTTTTCAAGCTTTTGACTCTTCTCCTGTAGTATAACTCAGGATATTGTATGTGTAAAATACTTCATATATACCATAGTTGTATAGCAAACATGAGCAGTGGGTGCAAGGTGAAGAAGGAGAAAGGAAGACACTATAATAAACGCTAAGCTAATTTCAGTATTAAAATGATCAAAACAAGTCTGGTGCTACTGATGAAGGTTTTTTTTTCACCTCTGTATGGAAAAATACAGAGGAGAAACAAATATGTAAGTAAATGTAGCATGATATTGTACTTTCAAGCATAATGTTTAGCTGACCCTGTGACTTTTGTGTGTGTGTTATCTTTGTTTACCTGGCTTTGCTGTAGTTTTTCTAGGGGGATACGTGGGGTGGATTTGAGAACCCCCCTGCTGGAAGAGACAGAACAAAGTTAATGACGTCTGAACCAGGGCAGATAAACATTTCCAGTGTAGCTTAGAGCTTACAGTGGCCAGGTCAGACGAGAGGCTCTGAGCAGACGATGACCTGGGGAGATCCCTGTCTGCGGAGGAAAGAAAGAGTCAGTTAGTCACATTATTTCTCATTATAAACTCAAAGCAATTCCCCATAACTTTTGGGAAATGGTACGTCACCTCCATGATTCCATGGGAAAATTAAACATTATCCATGGAAATACAGTTGCATACAGATAAAACCAGAAGTTTGCACACACAATATAAAAAGACACATATGCTTCAATTTTTCTCACTGCCTGACATGAAATCAGACTAAACTTTTCCTGTTTTTAAGTCAATTAGGATTTGCTAAATGCAATAATGAAATGAAAGTAATGGAAAACTGTCTAAAAAATCCTTCTCTCATTATTCTGGCATTCAGCAAATAGAAATAATTTTGGTAATCCTAAATGATCTAAAACAGGAAAAGTTTTGTCTGATTTCATGTCAGACAGTGTGTCTGTGTTTTTTATATACAGTGTGTCAACTTCTGCTTTCAACTGTAGATGCCAGGTAAGTGTGGCACACCTCTCGAGAGGGGGACATTTTTTTCTCCTCCTAAACCTCCCACAATGCTACCCACTCTATATCTCAGCAACGCCACCTAGGTTTGAGGAGACTAGGGAGACAGGTATAGACCACGGGGGTGAGCAGTGACCTGCCAGAGTGCAATTTTCGGTGGTTTATTACAAAAAAATTAAAAGCACAGTAAAACACGTTTAACCAAAACGCTTGGGCAGGAGGGCTGCAGGTTGCGGGGGTTTCCCAGTCTTGCTCCGGCTCCTCCCGACCACAGCGCAGTGAAGACCCTCCTCCGGCCGCCGCGCCGCGTCGCTCCGCGTCCGCGTCACTCCGTGTCCTCCCTGGCCAGCTCCTCAAAGTGAGCTGCCGCCTTCTCCTGTGAGGGGGACAGGACAAACTGCCAGTGGGGAGGGTACGTTAGTCCTCTCACAGCCCACCCCAAGTGTGGCCGACTCACCGCGCTGGACGGCGATCAAGCCGTCCAGTAGTGGTTGTGCGCCCCGTAATAGGACCCGCCGTCCTCCGGTCCTCCACCGCTCCAGCCGCCGCACTGCCTCGCTCTGAGTCTGCGCTGCTCCGAGTTCCTCACCAACCCACGCCGCTCCGAAAAGCCCTGGCTCCAACCTATATCTACCGGCGTCCTTCCGTCCCCTTCTCCGGCTACTGTCCCCGTCTGTTTTTCTCGGTTCACTGTCCCGTGCGCGACCCCGTGTGACTCTCCCCGTGTCCTTTCCTGGGGCTTCTCCTGCCCGTGCCCCCGGGCCTCTCCTGCCCGTGCCCCTCTCCCGTCCTCTGTCTCTTGTTCCTTTTTTCCACTTCTCTCCGCCCTGTCAGTCTCAGTCGATCTTTATCAGGCCTGCTCTTAAGATTCACACCTGCAGTCAATCTAGACAATTGCAGGAGGGCAGGACATTTGCACCATGTATAGGGTGGGGCCACGCCCAAAACAGGTAAAGAAAAATCACAGTAACTCAAAACAAGCAAATAACACAAAACACATGCACAAATTAAATAAATGGGCCACCTTCCCACATAAGAGTCAGGTTTATGGAGATGCAAGCCTATTCAGAGCAAGGAAGCATTTTTATAGTGCAATAAAAACACCCAAAAGGAAGAAAAAGCACCCCCCCAAAACATGCTTTTATTTTACTCAAACTTTTGAGACGGTATAGTCCCTCATTCGTCTGTGAGTGGTCCAATATAGAGAAGGTTTCGGTGGTTGTCTCAAACCAGTACCAACAAATTCAAAATGGCTTCCCATCCCATGTGCAAAAAGACTAACAAACGACTACCATTGAAATCTTCTTTACATCAATATTTTGGCCAAAAAATACATGGGAAGACTTTATACTGTGTTGTAATATTTGCCTCCTACATGTGTCCTCCTACTTCCCAGCTTCAAACTGATTACACAAACAATCCTCCAAGAGACAACTCTCTTTAAGCCAGCCCAGTCATTTAAAACAACATATCTTCACTGTGCATTCTTGTCTTGTTCAGCTCAGCATGAGGATAACTGTAATCTCCCACAGTCTTACTCAGCCTGACAACAGATGGCCCCAGACACACACTATCAGAACACACACAGGATCCCAGTGTAAATGAACAAAACTACCGCTCCATTCACTTCACTCTAATTATCCTCACCAAAAAAAGCCAACAGCCCCATGGTGTGAGAAGAAGAACCAACGTTTAAAGTTACTGTAATGCTTTTTTTTTTAGGATGTTCTGTATCTATCTGTCCAAGTATGTCAAGATGATAGTGATGTGCACATTTTAAAGGTCAAACTCACTCCTACACATTCAGTCAGGGCTCAGACACCACCCACTTTGTTTACTCTGTAGGCTTATTATGAAAACGAACTGGTGAAAGTGTAACGGTAACTGAGCACAGACCTCCACCAAAATTAATTTCACAGTGAACGTGAAATCCAGAGATGCCACAAAAATTTTGTCTGAAAATTCTCCATACGGCTTTATCTAATCTATGTTAAAGGGGACATATGAACTTTTATGAACTTTCAACTAGGGATGGGATGAGATATACGACAATATTGTTAATCGCGATTAAAAAAGGGTCATCGATTAATCGTTTGTGGCATGTTTTCATAATCGCGATCATCGCGCACGATTATAATCGTCTTTACCACACCAGGCTGACTCATGTTTCTGGTTTCAATACAATGTTTAGATGCTAGTTTTGGTGTTTAATCACAAGGGGGGGCCTCTGTCACAGCTATGACACTTGTCTGTGCCTGCTCTGATGGCAGAGTCTGCCGAAAATAAAGTTGCGGGTCCAAGGGCAAAACACGAGCAACTTGCACGAGCATTTACGAGACAAACATCCTGCATTGTTTGACAAACTTGAGCCGAAAATATTCATCGTAAGTGACAAACTATTGAATGTAGATTGTGTTGTGTGTAGTAGCTAAACAGCATTTTACAGACACACACACGATATATATGTACCTACAATCATGTCAATAGCAGAATAAACCACGCTCACCGATTGAGAACAGCAACAATCCATCAAAAAATAAGCTCCTCTCCTCCTGAGTCCACAGTCATCTTCACTCTTTGACATGAACCGCTCCGGGTCAGAGATGCCTCTAGTTTAACTTGTACAAACATCCACAGTGTCCTCGATCGTGTACTTCCTTTGTTTTGTTCGTTTTGTCCGTTTCATCATCTTTAGAAGCAAAACAACAGCGCATAGAATGCGTGCGCATTACACAGCTCGGTAAAGTCCGATCTGTTTACGGAAAATCTCGGCATGTCACACGTGGTCCGCTGCTCATTGGCTGTAAGGAGAAAACGTCACTAAATGGGTGTTATGTGATTGGTTGATTCTACACGGGGGAGAGTGGGGCGTAAACTTTCAGTCACATGTAGCACTGATTCGCTGTTTGCGGCTCCAGTGACCCACGACCTCAATCTTATTGGCCAACACTGGTGTCAGTCAGAAGATAACGCATGTGTTAAGCTCTGAGAAACAAAGTTGTCGCTGTCTTAAGTTTGTTATGTCTGAAATCGACCAAAGAAATGCAAAAAAGTGACGAAGCAGATTTCGCGTGTGGAATACTTTCCTGCAGCAGTTTCGACATGGAGGATCTAACTTATTTTGTGGACATGATTTCTTCAGTGGATTATATTCTCTGGACCTGTGCGGAACGAATGAGAACGACTTTGTGGAATATGTTGATGTTTGACAGAGGCCTTAAAAGTGAGTGAAGTCCAACTCTGCATTTTTGGCTTTTGTGGTGATCGCAGGTGAAAAAATTTGCATGTTCGGAAACACAAGCGCTGTAGTCTTCATTTCATGTGTAGATTGTTTGCGTGGGTGACGCAGAAGTGAATGTACATTCCTGTAGAGTTGTAAAGTAGGCTTGGGCCGTCGGAACATTTTTTAAAATTATCGCGATAATATCGTTAATCGCGATTATTTTGGTCACAATAATCACGAGTCTAAATTTTAATATCGTCCCATCCCGACTTTCAACCATGTTATAACTGATTGATGCACAGTCCTGTATGTTCCTGCATTCAAGACTTGAGTGATCAGAAAATGCAATCAGACACAGATACATTTTTTAACAATACAAATAAGTATGAATATCTGCTGCTTACTACAGTTAAATGTCATTATAATGACTTTGTATTCACACACTAATATTAACAGAAGATAAAAAAATTTGATTATAGCATTTACTTACCTATGTACTCCCTCTCCTCATTAATAGGCCTGGCTGGTTGGATGTGCACATTGTGAACAGTCTCCTGGTCATCCACTACGTCATAGTACGGCTCCAAAATGTCTGCTTGGTTCTCGTATCTCTGCTTGAGTCTCCACTGAGTCCAGCTGTCCTCCTATAGACACAACACCAGCAGCAACACCAGATCATATGAAGAGTTTAATAACTAAAATAGATTGCCAAAAAGTGTTTTACTTTTCACTACTATCTTCTAGAGATATTAGCAATGACAATAATGTTGTCGTAATGTGGGGTGTGAGGCGGACCAAAGATGCGGGACTCGGGGCAAGTTTAAGGGTGTTTATTGACAGAACAAGACAACAGGTGACGGGAGAAACATACGAGGAGCTGGGTGCTGGGGTGCAGGTCAGGGTCCAGAGGTGCAGGGAAGACACGAGACGGGAAACACAGTCGGTACCGGGAGACAGGGTCGGAGAACACAGGCAGAACACAGGCAGGACACGGGCAGGACACGGGCAGGAAGTAGGGATGGGCGAAATGAAATGAGATCTCGAGGTCTGCACCGAACAAAAATGGGCGTTCCCAGTGAGATCTCAAAATGAGGCGTGCATCATGAACAAGGCGTCACGTGATGAGATCTCATTCAGAGGTGGTGACGTCAGAGTGGTTCACCCCACCTCCAGCGCTTATAAGCGCTTTGAATATGCGGCGGCACTTGTGGTGTTGTCGGCGTTTGTAGGAGTTAGCGAGTCAGAGAGTCAGAGAGTCAGCGAGTCAGAGAGTTAGAGAGTCAGCGAGTTAGAGAGTTAGAGAGTCAGAGAGTCAGCGAGTCAGCGAGTTAGAGAGTCAGCGAGTTAGAGAGTCAGCGAGTTAGTGGTATAATTCTGTCAGTAGACACAAGAACGGTCTTGATTGCCTTGTGACGTAAGCAATAGTCCATGTTTAAATTTTCAAAGTGCACTTGGGATCTGGGTTGGACTAAAGTGTTTTTTGTTACAACTCACATATTGAACTCTGGCACTCTTGAGACGAGCACCTTGCTATTTTCAATACAATTTAGTGTCCCAATAAATCAAATCCGTTTACAGATGGAGCCTTCAAGAAGGAAATCCTCCCCGATGTGGGAACACTTTGTAGTGTCCGGCCATAACAAGGTGTGAATGAAATAAATTAATGGCTTTCATAACAATCTCATAAAATAGAAAAAGACCAAAGCTCAAAAGCTACATATTTATTCAAAAGCCTATTACAAACAATCGCTCAGAGTAATTACATCAGCCCATGACATGGCGTGTGTGCCACGCATTTCCGTCATGTAAGACATTTGTGTTGTTTGCCGGAAGTATAAAACTTTCAGAATAAAGTTACCAATTGGAATTGCACAGAATTTTCAGCTATGATTTTTCACAATATAACAGCTACCGG
Source organism: Periophthalmus modestus (assembly GCA_019594935.1). Classification (NCBI taxonomy): domain Eukaryota; kingdom Metazoa; phylum Chordata; class Actinopteri; order Gobiiformes; family Gobiidae; genus Periophthalmus; species Periophthalmus modestus. The sequence goes on along the minus strand of JAIEZT010001368.1, from coordinate 9,372,890 downwards.
AAAAAGAGTGTTTTAGTAGACGCTAACTTATGACCACATACTAAATGTTAGGAAATTCATGTTCAAACAGCTCGTCTTAAAACCTTTAATTATTTAGCCTATTTCATTTATGTTTATATGAACCACCACCTAACCTGTAACTGTCACTTATATAATATATAATAATATGGACTATGAACACTGAATCACTTTATATTCTGATTCTGATTCTGATGAAGGTTAGGTGCGAATCTGTGATAAAGAACTTGCATTTGCAGGGAGCACTACCCCAATGCTCCGCCACTACAGGGCTGTGCATCTAAGTTCTGCATCAACTTCTGCACCGTCTGAACCAACAAGAGAGGCAGCCTCCAGTGATGCCAGTATGTATAGACCAGTGTTTTTCAACCTTCTTTGTGTAAAGCCACTTTTACTTTATATATATTTAGCGGCACCACTTATTTAGTCCAGGTGAAATCTTGGTTCATTCCTAGTTTAGACCTGGCTTAGTCATTGTTTCAACCTGGTCTTGTCCTTCTGAAACGTTGGTTTAGTCCTGGTGTTTGGACAGTTTTTAAGCACATTTGAAGACATCTCAAGGCACACTAGAGATTCCAGGCACACTGGTAGAAAAACATGGATATAAAAAGGAAAAAAAAAAAAAAAAAAAACACAATGCAATATGATATCGTATTATTTTATATATTTTTCTTGTGCCTTATCATAGGTTCCTTGCATGCAAGAATTGATGATGGCATAATAAACATGGTCATAAAGGATTCTCGTCCATTTTCCATTGTGGAAGATGTGGGATTCCGGGAATTAATGACCATAGTTGCTCCTACATACACTCTCCCAAGCAGAAAGGTGTGCTGCCATTTTTTCCCTTTTTGTTCATCTTTCATTATGAGTGCATGTCTGTAATTATGTCTTTTGTGTTTTTCAACAGACTTTAAAAGGAATGGTGGAGGCAAAATACCAGAAGGCCAAAGAGGAAAATAAGGCAAAGGTGCAGAAGGCTGTGGCTGTGAGTCTTACATCTGACATGTGGACATCAGTGTCAATGGACTCCTATCTGGCTGTGACATGCCACTTTATTGATGAGTTCAATGAATTAAACACCACACTCTTGGGTATACATCATTTTCCTATGTCCCACACGGCTGAACATCTCTGGCGGACGAGCATATGAGGCTGATGGAAGAGTGGGGCATAAGAGACAGGGTTAGATGCCTCATCACTGATGGAGCAGCAAACATGCTTGCTTGTGCGAGACTTTTAAATGTCAGGCATACCATTTGCATAGCTCATGCTATGAACTTGCTGGTTAGAAAATCATTTGATGACACAGCTGGAATGAATGACCTGAGGCAGAAGTCAAGGAAGTTGGCAACGTACTTTCGCACCAGTACATCTGCCAAGAATCGCTTAACTGACCTACAAGACGCGGATGGGCAAGCAGCCTTTGAAAATGATAATTGAAGTGGACACACGATGGAACAGTACGTTTCATATGCTGGAGAGGGCCTATGAGTTGAGGGAACCAGTGGGGGCAGCCTTTGCATCCCTCAATACAGACATTGCCCCCTTAACCTCATGTGAACATGAACTTATTAAGGATGCTTTGTGCATACTTGCACCATTCCACCAGGCAACTGAGGAGTTATCAGCAGAAAAGAGAGTTTCAGCATCAAAGATTATTCCAATGATGAACATGGTGCACCATGCTCTGGCTTCTAGAGTACATAGTGTGACCCACCCCATTGCCAAACAGCTTGGAGAGAAGAACATGTTACGGAGGATGAGAGAGCATAATAGTAGATTAGAAACCCTAAGTATACTTACCTTGCCAACCCTGCTCGATCCTCGCTTTAAGAAGATGGGATTTTTGAGCCAAACCAAAGCTCAGGAGGCTGTAAACAGGCTAAAAAATGAGTGTGTGTGCTTGTTCTGAGAGATGCTGCAAATCCCCATGAGCCACAGCCTCAACCTGCTCCTCTAGATCTGTCTTCAAATTCAAGTGAGTGTGTTCAATAATTTGTATGATTTTTTGTTTTGTTTTTTTTTTGCAACATAGATCTTAACTGTTTCTGTTTTTTAGATGACATTTGGCATGTGCTAGATTCTAATATACGAAACAGCAGAAGCACCAACAGCTTTGTGGCAGATGCCACAATTGAAGTAGACCGGTATCTAGCTGAGGTTAACATTCCACGAAATGAAGACCCACTAATGTACTGGACCAAAACAAAATGTTGTACCCGACCCTTTATAAACTGGCCAAAAGTTTCCTGTGCTCCCCGGCATCCTCAGTCCCATGTGAGAGAGTATTCTCCAAGGCTGGAGACATTCTTTCAAAAAAAAGGAACCGCCTCAGCCCTAAAACCCTGGAAAAAATTGTATTTCTAAATAAAAATCAGTGAAAGAGATATTTGTGTGACATATTTTATTTTTTTTATACAGGCCTTTACAAATAACCAATGTGTTAGTTGAAATAATGTAGACTAAAAACGCGGCACAATTTGGTTGTAATGTGTGCAAAGTAACAGCAGGTGGCAGCAAAGTGAGATCTCATTACTGAATCACATTTTAAATCACTTGGCTGTGAGGTCTCATCATCTCATGAGACCTCATTTTGCCCATCCCTAGCAGGAAGCACAGCAGAGACACGAGGACAAGCAGTGATGTGAACAGCACGCAGACACACGGTGAAGATCAGCAGACGACCTGGCAAGGGGAGCTGGGTCCTGGCTCCTTTTAATCACCTGCAGCTGCATTGATTGCCCTGATGGGCTGCAGGTGTGTGTGGGAGGAGCCAGGGCTCCACCCAGCTCTGGAGTCAGGTAGGTGAGGGAGGGGGAGAGGAGACACAGGAGGCAAAACAGGAGCAGGCAGAGATCATGACAAATGTATAGTCCATGGAATTATAGTTTAGCAGTCGAATTAAAATTTGTAAAAAATTGGAAATATTACTAAACTGCAAGCCTTCGATGACTTTTTCAAATGGCACTTAGCTGTTTTTGCAAATGAGGTCTTCATATAGACACTTTAAAATTCTGAAATGTAGGCGACTGGAGGCTGACTGGCATCAGATCTAAATGTTAATGGTTGAACAGGTGCTGTACCAGATTTTTACTGTGAAAAACAGAACTAGTTCATCAAAAACAGTTTGCAGTGGTCCAAAGTTTTTCCTCACTTACTGTTTGTTTTGACTGAATGTCTGTTCAGTGCTAAATGTTGTCTCTTGTTCTGACCACAGACTAAAGTTGGGATAATTCTGGCATATTTATATTACATGTTCATTAATATGCATTGTCCCTAAATCTAAACTTACCTTATGCATTCCAACCATCCTAATTATTCACCACAATGAGTTTATAAGTGCTTATCACAACTCTCAGAGACCAGAGTGGAGTTTTTGCCGTCACATATGCACACGTCCTGATTATCGAATAATAAAATATATTATAATTTGATACAGACTGTACACATATTTTGAGAGCTGTTTATAGTTAGTTAAAATAATATATCTGTAATGTATCTGTACCAGGGCAAGACAGATTTTGCTCAAATATATGGAAGAAAAAAGAACAGAAAGTAGAATTTGTAGTAAAGTAATAGTGGCCTAATTGATACTTTGCAGCTGATGTCATCAACATTCCCTGGGGATGGGATGCTAATGTAGGTACTACTCTGTCTGAAGCTCTATTAGACTTTTAATAGACTACAAACCTGAGTTTTATTTCAACACAATCTGACCAGAAAGAGCTTGTTTTCAGACAATTTAAAAACTTTTTTTAACGGCACAGTGTCAATAGTGGCTTTCAGGCATTTCACATCATGTTCACTGTCATTTTACTCTAAGCATATTTCTCTGATAAATGTTTGGACAGGCAATTGCAGTTTTGTGCATGAGTCACTTTGTATTTCACATAGTTCATAGACGAACAGGATGTGGATGTTACAGGTGTTACAGAGCTACACTAATGTCTATACTAATGTCGGCCTCAGACAGTGTGTATCAAGGTATCAAATCTTTTTATGTGTTAGTTGGAAACAGTAGTAGTCTAGAAGAAGTAGTAGCGAGTAGTCTAACCCTAACCTTATACGGAGCTATAGAGGAGGTATAAACATAACATATCAGTGAACCTAAAAAAATGTATAAGTAAAAAACTAATAAGTAAGTTGTATTTCCAAATCATAATGCATGCTATGTTATCTTGTGGTCAGTGCACAGAGTGACTTGTTTGAATCACATGTAAATATTCTTTGAAATGCATAATTTATTACAGGCATTTATAGACCAGGCTAAGAGAGCAGGTGACGTAAGAGGAAAACATACAGATGAACATGTAACTTACATCTACCGCTTCGGAAAAAAAAAAAAAAAAAGAAATCTCCAAATTGCATGTTTGAATAAAGTTTGAGAATGCCAAGCTTCCTAATTATTTAAAGCAATTTTTTATACGCACTTTTCACATCTCTCAGAAACCAATGCAGAGTTTTGCCATGATTGTAAATCTAACAAGACTTAGCATGCTAACGCACACTTCCTGTACAATACTTAAAAGCAGACAGCACACAGCGGACATATTATGACCTCTAGAGCTGCCAGATACATGGGGAGAAAATCAGGTACAGGACTTTCAAGTTAACAAATTCTCGTTCCCTTTTGTAAAATAAATTAATAAAATACATTCATCTGTTCATCTATTTCCATTTGATCTCTGTGTATTGTCATTCTTTCCAATGGCAATAAACCCAAATCATCACAAAAATATTGCATTTTGGGCAATATTGATACAGATAAACTATCCATACATACATATTTGCATTTGCATATAGTAGCACTAACAAAGACAAAGGATCTGCACACACTTGACGTTTTCTGAGGTAAAGGTAATTACTGGCACAACGCTCTCACACTATAGCTTTCCTCCAGGGGACATTCATGTGGAACCAGCAGAGAAGCACAATGAACAGGGCCTCATAACTTACCATTATCAGCGCACACTCATGGCCCTTACCAGCAGCGCAGCTAACTATGTCTGAAAATAGAATGAACAACGCCATTAGTTTATATATAGACCTAAAAATGTGTCTCTGCAAAGTAACACCCTTACCCTCACATGAAGAAAAATGTGCCAGTCAAATACAATACATTTTCATTTGATCACATGGTTTGCATTCAGGACGTAAGGTGCTAAATGCTGCTAAAGGCAATGAGAGTGGAATAGAAGGGGCTTTGAAACAGTTGTGGTGGTATGAATAATGCAGTTTTGTAGATGCACGGCTCGCTGTGTAAGTCCTGTTCAGTTTGGGACAAATGGACAGTGATCAGATCGGACAGCAGAGCAGCAGAATCCCAAACAGTCCAACCTCAAGTCTTGATGACACTTTGAAATCTGTCCTCAAAGCGTCTTTGGTAGGTAATATCAGGGTGGCAAGATTTTTCGAAGCCTTTGAAAAATAGTCTAAGGCACCAAATCCATGAAAAAAAAACTAAAAAAAAAAAAAAAAAACTTTGCAAGTTTCAAATTTCAAAGCAACTTTCCAAATAAAGAAACTTGCTATAACAAACCAGACTCAGCAACTATGGGTGATATACTCAAAAGAGAGTTGCTTTTATAGACACCACGCAAGCACATACAATGGGTCATAAACTCAACAGTACTCACTCTAAAATCATGTAATAGATGCTGAATAATAGAAAACATTGGCGAACTATTTTGGTAAAAATGAAAAAGAAAAGAAAAAAAAAAGCCTCAAAGTCTATTCCACTATTTGTGTGCAGAGCATTGGGGGCATGATAAGAGGTACTACATTCATTCTGGCACAATAAAAAGAAAGTAGACTGGTGCTCCAAGCTAAACTCAAATCCTTAAGTTGGAACATCTTGCAGGGAAATGTGAGACAAGTTGAAAGATGGTAAATTCAATTCAATTCAAGTTTATTTATATAGCACATTTAAAAACAACCTCAGCTGACCAAAGTGCTTCACATAAATGAATTAAACACATAAAAACATCACACAATGAGGTAAAATTACATTATACAAAAGAGCATAAAATGACAGTGCAAGTACCAAGACATTCTATCTAAAAAATATTAAAAGCCAGGGAGAAAAGATGAGTTTTGAGCCTAGACTTAAACTGCGTAAGAGACTCAGATGATCGGACAGACAAAGGGAGACTGTTCCACAGTTTTGGCGCTGCCACAGAAAAAGCCCTGCCACCCCTAGTTCTGAGCCGAGCTTTAGGCACAGCAAGCAGAAGCTGGTCCGCTGACCTCAGAGCTCTGGGAGGAGTGTAAGGCTGCAACAGCTCCCTGAGATAGGCTGGGCCCATAAAGTTAAGACATTTAAAAACAATCAGTAACACTTAGAATTTGACCCGAAAAGCAATAGGGAGCCAATGTAAAGTGCACAGAACAGGTGTAATGTGCTCCCGTCTCTTAAAAGTAAGTTAAGTAAAATAAACAATAAAACATAGTAATTCAAATGACATTAATGGACTTCAAAGTTTCCATGTTGCTTGAATGCCTTGAATGCCTTGAATGTTCCAATATATGGCATTAATCATATCCATGGACACACGAAGGTAATACAAGGACAAGTAACAGGTAAAATCAGTGGAAAAGCAACCCCCACGTATTTTAAAAAGGTTTTTCAAGGTATTTTTGAGCAATAAAAACCTTAAATCAATGCTGTTTACAAACATTTCAAGCAAGGAAAGTAGGTAACGAACCCCTTACAAGAAAAGTTACATAGTGCACTTTTATTATAGATAGTGAGTGCTCTATTTGACAATTCTGACCAAACCACAATCTGAAGGCCACTGTCACTCTGCACTGATAACTTTATCAATATAACAAAATCTTTGCTGCTGCCCCACTAGAGATTCATATATTTAAAAGTACACTATGTAACTTTTCTAGTAGAGGAGTCCGCCAAGTGTTCGTCTCCATGGAGATTTTTATGCTTTGCCTGAAATGTCCCACAGTATGAAATTAAACATATTTATCCCTACAGAACTCAGGTTTTTCAAGATATTTTGGAGCATTTTCTGAAGCTATTGTGATAAAAGTATTAGTGTATGGCTATGTAATTTACTTGCCATATCCCACAGTATGACATTAAACATGTATATCAAGCATTTAATTAATTAACACTGTGTTTTTATTGTTCAAAAATACCTTGAAAAACATCCAATCTTACTATTACAGTGGTAGTGTCATCTGCTTGTGTCCCGGGATATGTTTAATGCCATATTGTGGAAAATTCTAAGCAACCCATAACATCTCCACAGACACATGTAGGTGAACCCCTACCAGAAAAGTTACATAGTGCACCTTTAAACCTTTTATAAGATTATATTTAGCGCTTTTACTTAAATATTGAGCAATTTGTTCTATATTTTATGCCGCTTAAATACAAAATCTTCCATGGTTTACCTTTGGTTCAGACTTGCGTTGGCTGACATCTGTGCCTCTTTACTCTATATACAGTATTTCCTTTCCTTCATATACACAGGAGCCCGTTTAAGTCTGAGGCAAAAGGCTGACTGCTCTAACCCAAAGTGACTTCCTGTGTGGCGAAGAGGTGGCCCGTGTCTGAAGTTTGACGAGAAAATGTCTTTGAAGTTCTTTTCGGACTTTCTCACATCAGTGGTGTCATGTGATACATCATTCAGCTTGGATACATTTTCGTTATGTTGTTATCAGTGTTTGGAAGAATATACTTTGAAAATGTGTTTAATATACTGAATATCTACATTGAAGATCCACTGTGTAACCTTTTAGATAAAAATAGATTAAAATAATTGCAGTTTAATTGTATTAATGCTTCCATCTCCACAAACCTGAATCTTATTTGACCTGGATTTGTGCCACTTACTTGTCTTAATGGTAATGTTGCACCTTTGGCTATAATATATGTAGCATAAAACATATCTACATAGAGGATGTTACATAGTATGATTATAACTTTCTATTTTCATGGAACTAAAAAGATGACGTGCCACCTTCATAGTTTCATTTCGTTACATGGTCCAGTCAGAGTACTGTTTTCTGAATACTCAAAATTCTTTTCAGGCTGAGTTGCATAATATTATAGTGTAAAAATACTGAATACTGTAACTGTAGGCTACATGAGTGCATGGACTGAATACTGTAACTGTAGGTTTTCGAGGTCATGTTCTGAGTACATACGTATATGTGGTCACACATCACTGTTTTGAAACTGAAAATGCATCTGACAGGTGTTGTTTTTCTAATTACTTGATGGAATAATTATTATGTATCATAGTTTTACATAAACCAAGTGGTAGTTTCTTTCCCTGGCAAATCCAGAATATCTCTCAGTATTTTTTATACGGATTGACACCAGTTTGGTGCCCACCACCTCCATTGCCTCTCAGGCCCGGCAAAAGGTGATTTTGCAATCAGATCTTTTTTTTTGTTTTTTGTTTTTCCAGTGATACAAGTGAAAGGAAGGAGATATATTTGATTTTATTTGTAAATCATAGGTGAACATATGATTTACAAATAAAATCAAATGTATCTTGCCTCAGATTAATAGAGTTGGCTTGGCTTATTGAATCTGCAGAAACCCACAATGTTTTTCAGCCCCTGTGATAATTTTTTCCTTAATTTTTTTCGATATTGATGGACCATGCGTGTTCCTGATTGTTTAATCCACCTGACAATTCACCGGTGACCAGACTGACATCTTCGTACAGTATTGAAGAAGCAGGTATTCTGGATCCCAAGCAGTTTGTGGAAGGAAGTTGAAAAGAAAAAAATAGGAAGTAGTGAGTTCTAAAATAAAGTACCTCTATCAAAGTCATCCACACCAAAAATCCCATCCAAAATTCTGGAACAATTTATAATAAAGTATTAGTCAAATCATAAAGGATTGTGTAATTTAGCAAAAAAAAAAAAAATGTTGTTAACTTGTTAACATTATGGTTGCAACATGTTGGTAGCACAGTTATGGAATTACCTCTATGTATGCCATATCTGAGAATCATGTCCAACCGGGAAATAAAAAAATTAAAAAAAGTTTTACAATTTAAAAGAAATGAGTAGTCTAACCTGCCATACACTTTAATGCACATTCAACTAAATCTAGGTTGCAGTCTTGGGGCTTCTTCTGCTTATTCTATTCCCTTTTTCCATGGTGACATTTGAACATTTCCTTTTCTGGCTGCACATGGCAGAGGCATGACATTTACTCTTTTCATTAGATCATGATCTGGTTCCTTGGTTATCTCAAACAAGACAGCACAGCTAAAAGCCTTTATGTAAGCGCTTCCATTGCAGTTTAACCTTTGAGAGTGATATTTCAGTGAGCAGCAGTCGTGGGGCTCTGGCATTAGCTGTACATGGTCACATAGAATTAAAGTAAGAAGATTCAGTGCATAAAAAGCTTTCATTAATTGGCTTAAATTTAGGTGTTATGTCACAATCTGAGTGTTTACATGTTCATGTTTCCCCTAAAACATCAGCATGCTGTCATTAGTATTGCATAAATAAGTTCCATATCATGCACTTTGATATTAGAATGGTCTTTGGTTTCAGCTAACTGATTGTTCCACAGAAATGACATATATACACCCAAAATTTAATAGAAATTAAGTAAATAGCTGTAACATAAACAAAATGCTGCAGGCAATGTCCTCACTCATTTGGGCAGATCAGAAGAGTCTTTCACTGTATAGGCTCACTTACCATTTCTGCTTAATCTTCCAGAGAAGAGAAGGGGCCATGGAGAAGCCATACTTATGTTTTTGAAAACTTCTGATAGTCTGCGCGTTCTCTGCTCAGGTTCATAGATGCCAAGAACTGCTTTTGAGAGTGTGAAACATCTTCAACCCAATACAGTCCAGGTGAACACCAGACTATGGGAGTGTCCAATTTCACAAAATATTCTTTCTCAATGGGCCTGTAACTGATTTTTTGTATGCATTTGAGCAAAAATTCTTCTTGCCACAGTACAGATATAGTGTTTAAGCAGCTCTTGAGATCAAAATAAGACTGCTATGTACTAATTCTAAAGCATTTTATAGTCCAATAATCAGAAAGTCCGCTTCGAGCATGGTAATTGTTGCTAACTTAACCAGCGTGGTAAACTCTGCACTCGTCTCTGAAAGTTGGGAAATGCCCTTATAAACTCGTCATGGGGAATAATTAAGATGATCAGAAAGCATAAAGTAAGTGAAGAATAACTTTAGACCTCCACAAATTGTCTTTTTTTTTTTTACTTAAGGTTACGATGATTACTGAAAGAAAAAAAAAAATCACACATCACAAAGTAAACGACTTAATCAGTTCCGCAGCACCATAATGTACATGTCTCTTCCTGTGCAGTGGCTAAAGGCCCAGCCCCAGCCCTGTTCTCCTGCAGCCTGCACAGACACACACAGGCACACACAAGGTCACTGCTCTCTCCTGTGGTTTCTTCTGCAATGCTATAGCTCTGCTTCCTGTGAGCGATCAGTATCTGGCCTCTCATATTCACTCTGATGCTTATCTGCCGAGGCCGCGAACGCTAGAAGCCCGGACGCCTCCACACCTCGGCCCCCAGCTGACAGCTCTGTGCACGGGCCTGTCAATCCAGACCCATCATCCCCCTCTCCGCCCCCCTCGCTAAGGCCAAAAATGAGCCCTCTCTGCTCCTCTGTCCTGGTCCTGTCATCAAGAAATAGGATCTACAGCCGAAGGAGCAGCCCAGGGGCGGAGAAATACACAGGTTTAAAGTCCACATGACAGGTTAGACTACGCATAGTTAACGTTACATTATTAGTATTACATCATTATATTTCAGATTGCATTTTTAAATTGTATTATTATTATTATTATTATTGGTGAAGTTTATAATTTTACTTCCTGGTTGGACATGGGCAGCAGATATGACAAATTGTCCAAATTGCACAACAGTTAAAAACCCCCCCCCCCCCCCCCCCCCAAGTAATAATTACAAAACAGGAAAATCTGTCATTTGCACTTTCAATTTTCAGTAGGAGTGAGCTGTGTGCATGTGTGCATCTAGCCAGAATTTAGTTTTCTGTTTCTCTTTATAAAGTATCTTACTGCAGTAGGGTGGAAGCAAAGTGACATGGTTTCACAGGAAGAACAGATACTGGTAAACCGCATGGGGTCGGCCTGTAACAGAAGGTATGAAGTGAGAAGATATGTTGGTATATATGTAAGAGTAGGAGTTAGGTCATACTACAATATGGTGACACTGTACTTATTTTTTACATTTATTTCATTTATCTTTTTTACATTCAGTTCTTCTTTTTAATTTTGGACTTGTTTCTATTACTTTTTTTTTTCTTTTTCTGTCTGCTAATACTCAAACTCAACCTCACATTTTCAGTCTTATCAGTTGCATACAAACAGAAGATTTTAGTCCAACTTGCCTTGTTTAGTTTGACCTTATTGCATTTGTCTCCACTAAACACATTGAATATAGAAATTTCCCATTCTTTCATCCCCTTAGAATTATTATGCATTTGAGTAGCTGTGAGATATAGATAGACCATAATGCAAAGGGTTTTTACATATATAAACCTTAAAAATGAGAAGGTATTCAGGAAAAAGAATATATGAATAACTGATTTCAACAAAAAATGTCAGATAGAACTAGGGTTGTCAAAAGTATCAAAAATCAGTCATATCAATACTGCAAAAAAATTTTGAGCTTCATCAGAACGAACGTAAGAGCTCATGCTAAGATAAAGAAATTACCATGAATTTGTATATGAAAATTACATTATATTAGTAAAAAAGGAGCATTTTTTTGTCTTCATTCTGGTATCATAATCGGTATCGAGTATTGAGTGAATTTCTTGGTATTGAAATCAAGTTTGAAATTTTAGTATTGTGACAGAACCGTATATTTCCAATGTGATGAAATGTGTTCAAATGTGTACTCAAATCATAGACTATATATATAAATGGACATAGCCAACCTGCTACCCTTCATGTTCTAAATAAGAAATGAGCATGGGTGTGCTTCTGGCTCCAATTCGCTTTCTGTTGAAAAACTGTTGCCCCTCTTTCCGTAACTGCCTGCTCTACGTGATCCTGGTAATGTGCAATTGTGTCTGTAAATCAGGATTAATAACAGACAAATCAGGTGCCTTCTTTACCCAAGGTTGCTCCTAGTGTTAGCAACAGGTTTGATTGGCAGTATTGCTAACACTCCCTGCTAAACCAGCAGTGCAGGCGGGAAGAGGCGTCACCTTCAACAGCCTTGCTCCGGATTGGCTCTTTGGTCGCTATGATATTCGTTTTCGGAATTCCAAATATGGAACTTGGATTGGACTCCAGATTCACCCCATAACTGCTAGCCTCGATGAGCTTCACTTGACTTGAGCCGAACGCTATGGGTGACGTCACACTCCCTTAGTCCACTTCTTTATACAGTCTATGACTCAAGTTCACCAAAATCAAAGCTTCCTCTCAAATCTGAATTGTCCTGTCTTATCTGTCTATTCTAAACTTGCTGTTCTTTATGTAATCACCTGCTGGGCTCTGGAGTTTTCTCATCTGCCCCATAAGAAAGAAGAATAAGATAACATCATAGCTGAATTCTGATTAGATCATGCTAGCGATCGGCAGCGTCCAGATCTGCCCTCTGTGCCCAGCGCTGCCATGAGAGTGTGAATAATTAAAGCCCGGGTGCCGATAGCGATCTGCGGGCCGGGATAATACAGCGGTGATATCAGGGCTCCGACATTACTCACTCCGGTGTGCCCTGGGGCCGCTGCAGGGGCACACTCCGAAGGTCAACCATGATGGATGCACCCTGACCACGGCTGGCTCACAGCAAAGTTCTGCCCCAAAATATGAAAAATTAGCGGTGGCAGGAGCAAAGATAGCCGTACTGATATGGTGTGTGAGGGTATTGCATTTTACAAAGAAATTATAGTTTATGAGATTAGAGGAGACGTTTGCCAAGGACAGGTGCAGATAAAAGTAAGAGTTTTAAGGTGCTGTACCTGATTTTAAAAGGTTTGCATCAGTCCAAATTTTCCCTCACTTTCCTAACGCTTTCATAGCATCCTAATTATTTACTGTGATAAGTTTATAAGCACTTTTCACAAAAATACATCAGTACTGGGGCAAAAACACACAAACAACTCAATTACATGGAACCTGATTTTCAAAATGTGAAAGGAGGAACCATGTATTTAATGTAACTTTTCCAAGCTATCACAAACCCAAACTAAAGTATATACACGCATGAACTTTTTGGCCACTAGCACAGCTTTAGAACAGCTTTTTCATACAGAGAAGAGAAGCAGACTGGACCAGCTTTTCACAGCCAATCAGCTTTCATCTCAAAGTGCTGTAATGGTCATGGTCACATTTTTATATAGTGCTTTTCCACCTTCAAGGCACTGAAAACACTTTACATCAAGGAACCACTCACCCATTCACACACACATTTATACACCACTGTACGCAGACAGTGGGGACAAGGTCGGTTAAGTGTGTTGCCCAAGGACACAACGACGGCATTCATTTGCGGGAGCTGGAATAACAGCACCAACCAATCTGATCGCTCAACCAGTGACTCACATGGCTCTTTCTTACAAGTCTGCAAAAGATAAATCCATTTTCTAATTAGATGAAGATGAAAAAAAGTTAGGTGGTGCAGCTTTAATGTGACTAGTCTTTTGCAAAGGTTTTCACTAGCCACAATTACAAATGTATTGGTTGTAATAGTAATGCTGGGCTCCCAATGTGAACAGGACTACAGTCATACCAAAGCTTTGTTATCGTTGCGCTATATTTCATCACTCTTCTCATATTTATAAGATATATGCTATATTTATATGATATGCTATTTTTTTTGCTACCACAACCATTATGCATTTTCAGTCTTTTATTACTATTCCATTCACTCTTTGTTATTAAGATGTCCTAATCGGGCTATAAGTATTATTTTAGCATACAACAAGTATTTTTTTTTCATATAGATTAGAGCACACTGTTCTAAAAAGCCTCTATATTCACTTCCGACAGACATATCTATATATAGACTATAATAATCTGGGGTTAGCTGGATTTAACCCCGTGGTAATCAGACAATCACTCTACCACCTCTTGGGCGTTTAGCCAGTAAAATAGAAAATGATAATTATAATCTGTTTTAATCAGCAGGCAAAGTAACATGGTCAGGAAATGATGAAAAAATAAGAAATAGTTGACTTTTCTGATACATTTTAAAGGGCACATATTATGCAAATTTTACTTTTTTGTGCTTGGAACCATGTTATGTTGTTGTTCCTTATCAAAATCATACCTGCAGTTTTATTTTGCTTCATTCACAATCAATCCAAATTGTCTTCTCTGAGCACTCAAAGATGCTCTGTTTTCATTTTGCCCAGATTGTTGCGTCACAGGTAAAAATCCACACCTGAACAAAGACTTAATTTGCAATGAACAAACTGTTTACAAAGAATGATTCAGCCTTAGTTATTATTGATTAATTAAGACTTTTCTCATGCTTTTTAATTGCAACTTTTATTTTTGTTTAATGCTTCTTCAAACATGTACTGATTCATCTGGTCAACGTTATTCCAGAGAACCTCCAACACTGTTTAAATCACCCATCAGACAAAACAAACATAACAGCGCTTTCTATCTGTTCTTCCCAGACCCTCAAAGTAATTGTATTGCATTTGTCCTTCTATCACTCCTCCAGAACTTGTTCCATTCATTACACAGGCAGGGGCCCCATGACACCAACAGCACCATATCCAGGTCAGCTCGCAGCCGGAGAGCTTCCCTGATTATTCCTTATTTATCCCAACCATTGCCCCCGCTGCGGCCCGGAGTCTGTGGAAGATGTGAGGAGAGAGTGCATCTGAGAGGAAGCATCCGAAGGCTAATGAGCTGAGAGCTAGCCAGATGATTGTTAGCCTCTCTCACGCTATCAAGTCAGGGCCAGTAAATAGGAATCCGCGGCATGAGCTAGTAATGCTAATGCGTTTTTCCGCTAGCACTACAAAGAATGTAAAATGCAGTGTTAGTAATGAGTGTTTTTTCCAAGTGCAGTTTTACAGTTTATAGACCAGTTCGGTATATAAATAATAGGCTATGTCTTTGCAAGAATAAATCAAGACGCTGATATGGCCGTCATAATTGATTCAAAATAAGTTCAAAATAATGAATAATGAAGGTGACGGGACGTTTGAGAAGGTCGACATGTCTTATGTCCAGATTAAAGGTGCTATACCTAATTTATACAGTCTTGAAACATGAAAAACTGAATTTTTTAAACTTTTTGCAATAATCCAAAGTTATTCCTCACTTACATTATGCATTCTGAGCATCCTAATTATTCACCATAATGAGTTTATAAGTACTTTAACTTTCAGAGACCAGCTGCTTAGTCAAATA
This sequence comes from Periophthalmus modestus, assembly GCA_019594935.1. Classification (NCBI taxonomy): domain Eukaryota; kingdom Metazoa; phylum Chordata; class Actinopteri; order Gobiiformes; family Gobiidae; genus Periophthalmus; species Periophthalmus modestus. The sequence goes on along the minus strand of JAIEZT010001368.1, from coordinate 9,357,494 downwards.
CATGGGAAAAAAAGTCATTGCCTTGTATTTTTGTGCACTTTCTTCGATGCATTGTAAATGGAACATATAGGCATATTTTACTTATAATCTAAATTCCATGCTTTGAAATACTCCTATATAATTTCTCACAGTTAAAAGTACACTATGTATCACCTGTTTGTCTAACTTGCCTTGCCTGTAATGTTCCACAGTGTTCACATATCTAGCTTGTATTTATCAAATTAAATAAATATCTCAAAATTGTGCATTGTAATTGTTAGTTGGGTAGCCTCTCCACAGATCTGACCTGTAAGGTGGCCTGGTAGCATCACCTGCATTTCTCCATATGGTGAAACACTGCACACAAAGCAAAATTATCTTCATGGAGGCAAGCAGGTAGTGGACCCTCCCCCAGTAAAATAACAGTGCAACTTCAAGGTAGACATTTCTTATACCCACCTTGTGAAAGATGCCACACTCTACTATAAGCTAACTTACCAATTCCTATTTAAAATATCCACCTCGTATATTTGATGTCAGATGACTGTTTGCATAATCTGACACAGTCTGACAGGCACTGAGCATATGCTAGTGGTAGTATAGGTACTTATAAGTAGTAGTCCATCTGTCGAGACCATAATGTGTAAATAGCACCACTATGCAGGAACAAACTGTCTTTTATCCATCAGTACCACCTGTCACTCTTACAGTTAAATGAAACAGTGTCAGTTATTCTCATGGACAACACCTCCAGCTGTGCACACATATATATCTATTTAGCCATTATCGTTAACAGTAGTGTCATTCTTTAGCAAGGGAAAAGATAGCAGTAGCATTGGAAGTCATACGGTGCATTCACACTTGCACACAGACCACATCAAACCAGATATTAAACTGGAACTAAGTGAAATTAAACCAGGACTAGACCAGGACTAAACCAGGTCTACCATCAGGACTAAACTCGGGTCAAATAGGACCCAACAAGAGCAATTGAACTTATACTCTTGTGTTATGATCTAGTGCTATCGTGGCAATATGATATCATATTTCTTTTATCCTTTCCGATATTGTATGTACATTTCTTGTTTTGTTTTTTTTGTTTTTTTTAACCCTGGAGATAACAAGGGTGTGAACATTGCATTAAATTACTGCTATAAGTTCACTGAACACTGAAATATCCACTTTTTCGATTTTAACTCTCTATTCCCTAATTTAGGATCAGGGTCAAATTTGCCCCATTGGGCTCGCTAATTTATCCAAAAAAGATTATAAAACATACTTCTAGACATTCTGCAAGCTATTACTAAAAAGATTAACAAAAAAACCCACAATTTTACCAACCGCTGGTTTGCTGAGAAGACGATTTTGTTGGGGTAGTTTTCCAGCTCAATACGTCAGCCATCTTGTCACTACCACTCATCCACGAGGTATCTCTATGCAGGGGCCCGATGTGGCACTCTGGGCTTTTTGGATTTTTTTTAACTGAAATTTGACTTTAAAAAAAATAAAAAAATAAAAAAATTATTTTGGGTAGCAACAATTAATTGCAGCCAAATTTGACCCCGTGGGTTCTCTAGGGTTAAGTATTTACATAACTTAAACATAATTAAGCCTCAAAACACTACAGAAAATGCTATATTAAACAATTATATTTTTCTACCAAGAAAAAGGGTGTCAAGTTTTTTTTTTGTTTTTACTTGTATATTGCATAAAATTAAAAGAAGTCATAACCATCTATTTTTTAACCATCTATAAGAGAAGACTATAATTTTTAATGACACTATGTAGCACTTTACAGCACAGTAATAGCATGGCAATAGCAAGATAACTACAAGTGTTACTATGTTAAATACAGGGTAAATCATTACTCATATGATGGCTCTTCACCCTCAAAGTAGTCAAGTCAGTCAAAGTATACTTTATTGTCAATTCGTTATGTAAAAAAACATTACACAAGGACTGAAATTTCGTTCCACCAAACTCCAGATGTGCAATTTGACTAAAAAAAGAACTCACATACACGCGCGCACACACACACCCACAGCATAAAATGTATACATGCATCAACAATAACAGACATAGACAATCTACAGCATATTGTGGTAAAATAAGATGTGCAATATATAAGGTGCAAAAGGTGAAAGTGCAATTGCAATTATAAAGTGCGAGAGTGCTGAGCTGCCTGACATTATTATATGTAAAATTGGTTTAGATGTCTCTGACAGTAACAAATGTTCATGGTATCTACTTCAATGTGTTGATCAGTCTGATGGCTTGTGGAAAGAAGCTGTTTCTGAATCTATTTGTGTGGCACCGCATGCTGCAGTACCGCCTACCGGATGGTAGGAGGGAGAACAGTTTATGTACTGGATGGGTGGTGTCCTTGATAATGTTGATGGCCCTCTTGGAGCAGTGTGATGTGTATAAGTCCTGGATGGCTGGTAGTGGTGATCTAATGATCTTTTCAGCAGTCCTCACCACCCTCTGTAGAGCCTTCCTGTCCGCCACCAAGCAGCTACCGTGCCAGACAGAGATGCTGCTGGTGAGGATGCTCTCGATAGTACCCCTGTAGAAGGTGATGAGTGCAGAAGTGGGGAGGTTGCTCTCTCTTCATCCTGCGCAGGAAATGAAGGCGCGTTTGTGCTTTTTTGACTAGGGAGGTGGTGTTTGTGGTCCATGTTAGGTTTTGTTGTAATGTGCACTCCCAGAAACTTTGTGCTTTGCACAGACTCCACAACACTGTCATTGATTAAGAGTGGGGTGTGTGTACTGTGTTTTTTCCTAAAATCCACAATTATTTCTTTTGTTTTGTTGACATTGAGGTGTAAGTTGTTTCTGTCACACCAGTTGATGAGTTGATGCACCTCTTCTCTGTATGCCGAGTCGTCATCGTTGCTGATGAGGCCCACCACTGTTGTGTCATCAGCGAATTTGATGACGTGATTCGATGTGAATCTGGCACAGCAGTCGTGGGTCATGAGTGTGAACAGCAGTGGAGACAGCACGCATCCCTGAGGAACCCCGGTGTTAATGATGGTGGTCTCTGAGGAGTTTGTACCGACTCTTACTGTCTGTGGTCTGTTGGTGAGAAAGTCCAGTGATCCAGTTGCATAATGAAGTGCTGATGCCCAGTGTGCTCAGTTTGGTCACCAGGTGTTGTGGGATGACCGTGTTAAAAGCGGAGCTGAAGTCAATGAACAGCATCCGTACGTGACAGTTTTTATTTTCCAGATGCGCCAGGCATAGGTGTAGTGCTGTTGCTATGGCGTCATCAGTGGAGCGTTTGGGGCGATAAGCAAACTGGTATGGATCCAGGGTAGTGGGAAGGCTGGATGTTATGTGAGCCTTAACCAACCTTTCAAAGCACTTCATCATAATTGAAGTGAGTGCTATGGGTCTGTAGTCATTTAGTGATGAAGCTGGAGATTTTTCGGCAGTGGTATGATGGTGGTAGTTTTGAAGCTCTCTGGAAGGATGGCTTGGCTCAGAGAGATGTTAAAAATATCTGTGAGGACATCTGTGAGTGAGTCAGCACAGTCTCTGAGCACACGCCCGGGTATATTGTCCGGACCTGCAGCTTTCCTGGGGTTCACCTTGAGTAGGGTCCTCCGCACGTCCGCTGGTTCCAGTTGGAATGCTGTATTTTCTGAGCCAGTGGGGACTTTTGTCGGTGTGGTGGTGGTGTTGTTTTTTTCTTCAAACCGGCTGAAGAAGATGTTTAAGGAGTTGAGGAAGTCTGTGTTATCCTCACACGGCAGGGGGGTTGGTTTGTAATCCGTGACTGACTGGATGCCTTGCCACATTCGTCTGGAATCTTTTGTGTCCCTAAAGTGAGAGTGGATTTTCTGTCCATAGGCCCGCTTGGCTGCTCTCACGCCCCGGTGCAGGTTGGCCCTGGTTGATCTGAGGGCGTCTTTGTCCCCATGCTTGAAAGCAGCATTGCGTGCTCTCAGGAGCTCCCGTACCTCCTTGGTGAACCACGGTTTGTCGTTTGCTCGTACAGTGATATTCTTGGTGACAGTAACATCGTCCATGCATTTGGATATGTATCCAGTCACAGACTCTGTGTACTCATTAAGGTTGATGTGCTGTTTGGTAGTGGCCGCCTCCCTGAAAACAGACCAGTCCGTGAGGTCAAAGCAGTCCTGAAGAGCTGAGATGGCTCCCCTCTGGCCATGCCCTGATCTGCTTCACAGCTGACTTGCTCCTGGTTAGCAGTGGTCTATAGACTGGAATTAGCATTACAGAGAGGTGGTCTGAGCTCCCCAGGTGAGGATGGGGAACAGCTCTAAATGCTTGTTTAATGTTTGTGTAGACCTGGTCGAGAGTGTTCTCTCCCCTGGTCGCAAAGTTCACATGTTTGTGGAAGTGTGGAAGTACAGTCTTTAGATTGGCCTGGTTAAAATCGCCCGCCGCAATTATGCAAACCGAGTCCGGGTTTGAGTCCTGTAACGAGCTCACAGACTGATACAATATAGCCAGTGCGTCCTTAGTGTTTGCGCTGGGCGGAATGTAAACAGCTGTGATGTTAACGGCAGTAAATTCTCTTGGCAAATAAAATGGGCGACATCTAAGCGTTAGGAATTCAATGTCCACAGAGCAGTGACTTGAGACAACTACAGCGTTTGTGCACCAGTTGTTGTTAATGAAGATACACACACCACCTCCGCGAGATTTACCGGTGCTGGCGTGGTCCCGGTCCGCCCGAAATGTTGTCAGTCCATCCACCTGGATAGCACTGTCCGGAACGGTGTGGTTGAGCCACGTCTCGGTCAGAATGATGGCGTTGCAGTCTCTCACTCTTCTCTGTGTAGTTAAATCCAGTTTGAGGTAGTCAAATTTATTTTCCAGTGAGCGAACATTGGATAGCAGAATAGATGGAAGTGTTGTCCTGTGAGGGTTAGCTTTTAGCCTAGCACTGACACCAGCTCGACAGCCCCGCTTGCGAGGTCTAGCGCATCTCTTGCGGCGCATACTAGCTTCCATGCTAGCTCCCACACCCCGCTGGTCTGGCCGGCGCAGGATGCCTAGCTCGCAGAGTGTTTTGCAGTCCAAGACTAAATTAACTCCTGAAAGATCTTTTGTGGAGTTGTTGTACTGTAGTCTAAGTAATGAGCTCTTATTGTAAGGGATTCTTGCTGAAGATTGTGACGGTACAGACGACATATTTAACATAAAACGCACATCGTTATCGGGAGCTGGTGTGGCCGCTGCCGTACAGGGTCACCCCTATACCTCAGTTTGTATAAGCCTGCAAAAAAACAAAGCCTCATTCCATTTATAAAGCTATTTCTATTCTATCATAATCAAACTGTAATGTGTGACTGACATGGATTTACACTTACATACAGCACGCAATAACGGTACAAAATTGTAAAAAAAAAAAAAAAAACTCCTTCCATTGGCCTATTTAAGGTTTATTTTATTTCTTCATTTCCTACAGTGTTACAGACGGTTAAGTTTAATTACCTTGCTGCTGGTTCTCAACCTTGGTCCTCTCACCACTGACCTCCGACCTCCGCTGACCTGCTCACACCTGTAATGGCCAGTTAGATTCTCACAGTTCATATCTCCAGTGTTCTCGTCTCCATGTCCATCCATCCACATTAGGCTAAAGCGATTTGGCCCGTACATGTGTCTGAATGTGTCTTGCCCCGCTGGTGAAGTTCAAGTGCTCCAAAGGACAGGGGGTAATTGAGTGTGCGATGGATGTAATGATGTGTTCGCGGGCACCCTGTGAAAATGGTCATTAGCCTCCGAGCCGAGCAAAGAGTCCACAGCGGCAATTAGGGAATAACAGTTCATCCTCTCTTTGCAAAAATGTTACAGCTAATGCCAGCAGTCAAGAAGATATGCACAAGACCTTTAACGCACAGCAACGCCTTCTCAATAGTTTAATGGCACTTGAGTAAAATTCACTTGTGGTTTCCAAGTTTGTGTTTCTTCTAGGCAGTCTTTTAAATTTGTATTCATATATGCATGAAACAATTGTATTATATTACAACTTTACATACATGTTTTGTTATGTTTTCTTATTGTTTCTTAAAAAATAATGGTTGTAAATAAAGTATATATTATAGCTAGCTTCACAGGTAACAAAACAGCAAGAACAACACATTCACCTAATCTAACCCAAAATTCTAAATTCTAAGAGAAATATAGATATATCATATAGTAATGGGAAGGTCAAAACCAAAATATCAATATATTGATACTGACTGAGCAATCAAAAAGTAATTATTCAAATAAAAATCTAAATTCTTCATTCTTTTTTTTTTTTTTTTTTTTTTTTTTTTTTTTCTACAATAAATAACTTATTTAAATCTGAGATAAGGATGCACCAAAGTAACATTATTTATAGTTGAGGACTTTAAATTAATTTAAAGCAAAGCTCATTGATATCACAAATATATGATATAATAAATAATGCAATATATCACTTGGAACCAAATGTACTTTGGGGATTTCCAGACATGCATTAAGTTTACAATTATACTTCTTATTGATTATTGAAGCCTTGTGAATGATTAAAACATATGTGTGCTTTCGGATTATGCAGTGACTAACTTTCTCATCTTAAAATGTATGTGAGAAAGAATAAAAAAAGAACATGGGTTTGACCTGTAGATGACAAATAAAGGCTGTGGTTTTGTTTCTTTGGTAGTTCTGGTTTCTCTGATTTGAAAATCTACACAACAAAAGCAACTACCTAAAATATAGAACAAATTATATTTATGTGTGGAAAATCACCCACACTGCAATGGATTTATATAGCCTATGTTTACAAATGCATTGCACATTCAAACGCTACTTAGTACTACAGTTTTTTGGGTTTTTTTTTTTCAATCGCACTCTTACCAAAATCCATAGATCACAGACACAAAAGACAAAACTGAACACACAATATGAAGAGATTTTATAGACAGAGAAGCACTTGAAACCACAACATAAAAGAACTGTGTGAACCAGGCTTTATTCAGATACAAGTCTGACACAGTTCAGATACCAACTGCTAAAAAGCACAGATTTGAAAATTGTGCTTCCTTTGTTCCCTAAATGTTTATGTAATATTGTGCACATATTAACAGCATTTACCTCACTCTCAAACAGAGACAGTGTGATACTGGCCCTCCAGATCTCTGTCTCCCTCACACTACACATCTAAAAGTGCTGCAGCATTCTCTAGACAATGTCCAGATGTTGATTAGATATGTTTATCAATCTAATGACTGTGTTTATACTTTAACTACCAAGTTTTGTTCACAAAGTTTACTTTTTCAAAAAAATTGTTTTGTCTTGTGTGAATAGTTTTGCAAAGTGTGTGAGAGATTTGCCAGATTTACGAAAAGTTTCAGAAAATATGCCAAAGCAATTTTTTAGAAGTGTGATCTATTGTAAACATGTTTTGTGTGCTGGCCACATGGGGGTGCACTTTAGTGTCCCTGGCTCCATGCAGCATCATTGCACTAATAGGTTTTGATGTAGCATTATGTTATTCAGCCATACATTAGAACATAATGTGGCCTTGTCATGGGAGTTAGTCACGCATGTAAATGCTAATAATTTATTCCATGAACAACACAATAGCACCGGCATAATAAAGGGAGCTTCCTGAAAACATTGTGGTATAGCAATTTGATTTTGTTTGTTTAAAGGTGTATGGAATTGCATTAAATTTCATTAAGCCTCGATGATCTGTAGGAAATATCAGATCTTTAGAACAAGAGTATATTGTACTTTGTATTTTGGGTAATGGCAGAAACCAGAGTGCCCAGAGAAAACCCACGCAAACACCGGGAGAAACATGTAAACTCCACAGAGACAGACTGTGAAAGAGTGAAAAAGAAGAAGGGTGCTTACCACTCAGCCTCCATGCTGTCTAACCTGGAATATGGACAGTTTTGCGAAGTGATTAATTGATTAAACTATTTGGTGGTATTCAGAAAACATGAACTTTCCTAAATCTATATATTGCGTTATTTGATTATGCAGGTTGGCTGCAAACTGCATAGCACTGATGAGAGAAATAGAAAACTTTTTCTTGTGGTGCGTGCTTTTTCTCACTTGATAAATAAATCAAAGAGCAGTGCAACACATAAGGTTTTTACACTCACACCATTCACATTCTACGTATACAGTCATACCCTCAGTGTACACATGTACAGTACAAAATACTTTTAGCAAGGTGGGTTTCAGACGACATGTCTTGGCCCAATATGGGGTGCACAAACATACAGCTAGAACTGTGAGTTCTGGGGTTTTGTCACTGACCCGTCAATGGGGTATTTGACTCGCTTTACATAAAGGAACCAATGATGTTACAGTCATACATGTACGACAGAGTGGGAAAGTGTTTGCTAGACTGCACACCCTGTCAGATCAGTGGAATTCTAAACCACTACCAAACTGAGCTACCCGATCAGGTTTAACATTTTCTGAATTTACCTTTCAGATATTTCTTAAACCACCAGTTCAGTGTTCTGTTACTAAACACATTATTTAAGTATACTTCCCAACACTTTATTTACACTTTAAACACTAACTTTACATAATATAACATTTTTCTTTGTCCCAGTTTTATTTGCAAGTAGATGAAGTGCCCATCTGTTCCCATCCCTCTACACAAAAGAATGACCAAAAAAGACTGATGAGATTTTCAGCCATTTTTAAAAGTAATTTTCTTATTTGGCTGCGAAGTCTCTGTGTGGGACCTTGTTTGGCACTGCTACGTGGAAGTGCGCGGTTTATTAAGGAAAACAAATAATCTCGCACTCATTCTGGCCAATGCATTTATCAACACAAGTGCTTCTATGAGGAATAAAGTAGGAGAAATGAGGGCTGCATTTAGCTCTGTTTTAGCAAAACATTTGGTCCATTTCTCAGGGGAAAGTTATTTGAAACATAAAACATAATAAGCTGCAGCAGTGAAAAAAAAAAATCTATTAATGAGCAGATGCCATTGTAATTTTCACTTAATTGTCTAGGTATCTCTTGTAACCTGCTTCGGCTCTCTCAGGATTTGAGTACGAGTTTAAAAAGTTGAAAGTTTACCAGATGTGCTATGATTAATACATGTCTCTGTACTATTTCGGTCGCACTGTGGCGCCTTAGGGACGGGAAACAAAGAGATCGATCATGATATAACTCGCAGCTATCTTTTCTCATGGGAAATATTTCAGTAATAGAAGAAAGAGAATGTGAGAGGAAAGATATTAGCAAAAACTGCACTATGGATGGAGATGCACTATATGTGTAACTTTTCTGAAGGAGGGGCTGCCACTTGTAATTGAATAAACAGAAGAGATAAGTTCAATGCATACTCTGAAACATTCCAAGAAAAACATGTTTGTGGAGACAAGTGGTTAGCAGACTTGAAAAGTGGCAGCTTTAAGTGACCCATATGGTATTAATGCAAAATTTGTTCTGTTACATAGTTTCCCCTTCAAAAACAAATGTGGATTGGTGTTTTGTTTCATTCATGAGTAATTCTGTATGTTCAGTTTTCATCTTGTTGGTCTAAATCAGGCATGCCCAAACTGTGGCCCAGGGACAAATGCGGCCCTCAGACCAATTTTCCTTGGCCCTCTGTCTTCCAGGTAAATTGGCCCATATTACCTTAAACAGTATTTTTTATTGTATATTCCTGAAAATCTACCTTACCACACCCATATCAAATATTTAATGTGTCACACTGAGGATGTAAGCATGAATAAAGGTAGTGGTTCAGTCTAACTTGTAATAATAACGCAGATTTGAAGTATTCACTGTATTGGTGACCAGGCTACGGTCCTCAATCGGCCCTCAGCTTTGTCTGTGTTTTCATATGTGGCCCTTAATGAGAAAAGTTTGGACACCCCTGGTCTAAATGGTCAGTTCCACCTGCTGATGTCACGAGTTGGTGCCCTCCCCCTCTCCACAAATGAGCTCCTTTGTGCATATACTGTACATCCTTTATTCATTTCATTATTGGTTCTTTTCAGAGTGTAGAATGTGATTATGTCATACTATTGATTATGTTGTTTATGTTTATGCCATGAAATATCCAAAGGTACCTTCACAAATGTTGCCCCCCCTCTATTAAACAGACTGTATTACAAGAACAATCCACATTATAAAAATATTGATTTCACCTGCATCTGTATTAAATGTCTGTGTAATCCCTCAGTCGTCCAGGTCTGATTAACTTTGTCTTTTGCTATCTGTATTAAATATTATAGATCTACAAAATGTTGGGATGTCACCTGAAACCCAGCAGTACACTTACTGTTTTAGCTTTATTTACAAATGTACTATTATGCACTATTATGGGATTTAAGTTAAATATCTTACTTCTACTGAACAAAAACACTCGTTCTATCTGCGAATGGGGTCTCCTCTTCAGAGATGAGACCTGTTACTTGACCTGGTGGCGCCATGTGCTTGTGTCTGTGAAGATAAATAAGTTTAATGTCTGTGTGTAATGTAATGTATTGTAGCATTCTGGTGTATTGAAAAACACCACATTTCTTCTGGTTGTAAAAAACAAGAGCAAAACATCAGCAGTCTCAATTCTTCCAAAACAGACTAATAAATGACGAATCGAACCTTCACATCCGCTTGTCGGCATCGCAACCAAATGCAACATACAAAAGCAGTTAAGTTAACAACACATAAACAGTGACGAGAACAACAAAAGATGTCAACTCTAGACTAAAAACAAAATATCAGATCACTACAGTACGTATTAATGTTTGATACTGTGAAACATTCCAGGCATAGCATTAACAAATACATGGAGACAAGCAGGTGGTGGACCCACCATCAGAAAAGTTACATAGGGCACAAAAGTGTAGCATCAGAAAAATGTCAGTTTATACGATCTGCACGTACCACAGTGCTAATGACTTTCTGTGTGCGTCTCGTGCCTCCTGGTTGAATACTTCTAAAGCTCTCAGCCGATTTCTCGTGGGATTAAAAGAAATGTGCAATCACTTTAAAGAAAGCCATTGGCACAGCGACAATGGTTTATCTGCTCTTGACGAGCCCTTCTGAAGCCGTCTGCTGCTTACAGTGAGATTTCTGTGTGAAAAAGTCTGTCCTACATATTCACAACAGCTCTGAGCAAGGCTATGAAAGTATTACATCAAACTCAGACATCAATGTTTTCCACTCTACGTCTACATGTGCACTGGGGAGGAAACTTTGGTTATCCGGCGTGTCACTAAAACCCTATCGACAAAACTTTATGTATGTAACAATAGGATTTGATTACAGAAACAATAATAATGAGCATTTTAGAGCTAATTTAAAGACATTTGAAACCAAACGTGAATCACAGGTTTGTATTTAAGTTTTTCTTTTTTTTTTTCTTTAAACTGCAAAGTGCTGATAGCTACCAAGAGCAAACAAGAAAATGTATCCATCCATCCACTTTCCTCCACTTATCCGGAGCCTGGTCACAGGAGCAGCAGTCTAACCAGGGACTCTAAGACTTCCCTCACCCCAAACACTTCCCCCAGCTTGTGCTTCCATTTTGTGGACATTACATAGACTTACATTAATTTACAAAGTCACTACTTGCCAAACTTTAACCTAAACCCTAATGTATGTGGACACTGTTTTTGTAATCAAGACATTTCGGCTCCCGTCCAAAAGTCTTTTTCAATTTGATTGTACTGACTTGAAACACTGGGAATTTAGCTCAGCCCCAAAGAGAGGAGGTTTAGAGTTAAACTGCCCTGCCTTTGTTTACCAGCCAACACTATTATGGGTCGCTATGCCTCTGTTGTGTGTTGTTTTTTTCACCTGCCACATTGTTAACTATCCGATTAGCATTTGTCGAAACGTCGCAAAAACAGTGTCTAGATGACCAACATTGAAGCGTTTCCACATAGAACCACTCCCGGACATATACCTGAACTTTAAATCATTGCCATGGCGACCTGATATTTGTCCTCATAAGGAAGGCATGACCCCATGTTGTGAGTGTGTATGTAGATTTTGTCCATCAATTTACGCACACACCAAAGGCTTTAGGCATAAGAACAGGATGCATTAGTGGGTGCATGGATCAAACCGCAAACAGGAACTCAAAACACAAAGTTACTGCCTCTAGGCTCCATTATGTTCGCTGGCTCCACTAACTTTTAATGTAAGGGTATGAAATAATTACTATGCACCTTCATCGAATACATACTGGGTTAACAGCATGTTTTTAAGAAGACAGAAAATCCCTGTAATACACATGCAGGTGCAAAACCAAACAACTACTGCCCTGCGGCCAAACCTCACATATTGCCGGGGTCAAAGGTGAACCAAAGCCTGGAGTTACAAGCTAACAGGAATGCGCTTGTGTTCCGCCGCAGTTGCTACAGTTAGGATTCTTTTGACCTGTAGCACAGCGGAGTCGAGTGGAGAAAGCATGAGAACATCTGTGCCTCTGCCATCCTAATCTGCTGCCCCTCATCACGCTCCCCTCTCCATCGCAGGAATCCTAAACACTTTTGAATGTTTCTACGTGCCCTCTCGCGCTCTCTTCAAAGCTGCTGTATTAACGATCACATTGCTCCAAATGGCATCTCCGAGGTAAGGGCTGACCTTGGTTCTCCGGCAGAGGGCATGGCAGTAAATCCATTTCTCTGGAGGTGTGGTTCAGTGAATAACAAATCGTCGGAGCTGTTAAAGAAGCCTGCTGCTGCTAGTATGAAAGTGAAAAGCAACCAGACAAAAAGAGGCTAAAATGTTACAAGACAGCTTAGCATCCATCTACTCCTTTACTGATAACGCTGAACACAGCTTCAATGTACAAATAAATCCCCCTGTTCTTGCTTCTATGTTCCACTTACTACCTTTAGAAATCTGTAACCATATTTTACACATATTCTTGTATCTAATTTCCCGCATTTGTGTCCCTTCGGAATATCACCCAACTGTCACAATGCGTTAAGGAGTCTCGCATTTCATAAAATGCCTTATCTGTCTTCACGACCAATGTAACGTTATTTAAGCCCGGCAAACAAAATGGCTCCCGTGCTGTCCATGCCGATAAGAGCTTCTAGTCGGGGGACACGGTGACAGCAGCCAGATTACAAGTTGGTGATTTACTTACCGTATTCATCCCTTTGACCTAGAACGCAAGGCCAATTTCGCGACGTGTTACCGTTTGGACTTGATTTACTGTCCGCTGGCGTTTTATTGAATCTTCGGACGAGAAAGTGTTCATGCTACTTTCCTTTTGATTTGGGGAAAAGATTAGCTTGCAGATTGAAAGGGATAAAAGTCACGGAAAGCAATCTTTGAAACATTATGGTCCTCTGGTCAAAGGGTCTGCATCCAATTTCAGCTTTGTTGACATCCACAGAAAGTCGACTCTCAGGTTGTTTTACAAGATGAGAGTTAGTCACAAAATGGTGGGTTTGGGCTCTGAGTCATGCCCAGGTTTAACACTGTCGTCAGGGCTATATACTCTGCAGATGGAGCGATAAATCATAGAGGTTTTATAATACAAGGAAAGTATTGTTGAGCTAAAAAGTGAATAACAGACATTGATGTCATTTTCAGAATTCCTGGTAGTTCGATAAGACAGTTCTAAGTTTGACCTCTTTGTTAGTGTACTGCTTGCTTCATCATCGTCATATTTAACGTTTGAACATAGATATGATATTACGTGAATGCTCTAGGGTTTCAAATAGCCTATTGGTGAGCATTGTTTTGTGCCAGTCCTTCACTGGATAAATGTGTCAAAAGATTGTATCCATTAAAGCAGGCTTGATTTAACCATCTTCATGAAGGCGTTAACACAATAAAATACAGTTGTAAGATGTTCTTACTCATAGACATCTCTACTCACTTTACCAACATATATTCTTGGACACATTCTTGAACACAGTAGGGGGTGCATTTTCCGTTTACCTAGACACAGGTAGTCTTAATGAATGAAATCTAAGGTAGTCTTGATCAATCAAATCTAATCCTATCTGAATTAAACGTTTAACCATAAGGTCAATCTTAGCAATTCACAAAAAGATGTTTAGTTTATTGTGAGCATTTATTTCACCTTTCTGCACCATTACGGCACTTTTTAATTTCTGTTAGATGCATTATGTACCACTTTAATGCCGTATATGTACTGCAAGAGTCAGGGACAGCACCCAGAGATGCCCTGGGTGTGTTATGTGTAAAGGGCTTTGGATAATAGGCAAATTCAAATCTTGTAGTCTCAAACAAGCAGGCCTATATTTGCATTTTGACTTAGTCTTTAGCAAAGGCAGCATATTTGAAATATTTCTGGCTGGTTGTAATTTATTTTTTAGCGCCTTGGCTTCTGTTGGATGACTTTCAATGCCTTGCTAAGCAACAACTTTAAAACACTAGTTCAGAGAGCATTGTAAAACTTTTTATTGAGAATAACTAGTGAGCTTTTCAATCTTGTATGGTCAAAGGAAAAACATCTCCTATAGACTGTATGAAATCTTAAAAAGTTAGAGGAACTTCTGATGTGAGAGTGCCTGGCTGGCGTGGTGATTGTGATGGAGGACACACAGGAACGCTAGGTGCTAAGAGCCTTCAGAGTGCGTGTTCAATAGCAGCCCCCTCTCCTCCGGGATGCTGCTGTAACAACCTGATAAGTGCATCGCAGACACACAGGCATGTAGTATGCAGACCGCACAAACACATGGCTGGGTCAGAATAGGTCTGGTTCAAGATGAACTATGGAACTTTTCACACAGGCAGTCGACAACCTACTTTTCCCATCAGGATGCCTGGAATGTTTGACAGTGTTTGATGTTCCCTATGTTGCATTTTTCAGTTCTAGATGTACTTAGTGTAGGGTGACCAGATTCCTCATTCACCTTGGATAGTCCCAGTTTTGAGCCCCGTGTCCCAGTAGATTTATCCAAAACCTCTTATTTGTCCCAGTTCTGTATAAGAAATGTCCCAGGGGTCCCTATTTTTGACCAATTTGATACCCGGCAGGAGTAAAGGGGGCAATATACTCACATTTGTTTAGCTAAAATACAGAAAAAACAAGCTTGAAAATGAGCTTAAGGCAAAAAAAAAAAAAAACACTGACAGAAGTCCCTCCGACTCCCTTATGACTAACACAAATGAGTCAAATGACCCGGGTGTGTCCCAGTTTTGAATTTTGAAAATCTGGTCACTCTAACTTAGTGTCACTGGATAAGTTCAAGAAACATTCCAGGAAAAGCAAAACCCTCTTCATGAAGTCTAGCAGATGGTAGACCTTCCACTAGAAAGGTTACATAGTGCGCCTTTAAATAAGTGGCCCTGCTGTATGCAGTGAGACGGAACAGCGAGAGAGACTTATACACACTGGCTTTCTGCGCGCCACCTCGCCATAAGCAGCCGGTCAATGGGCTGACTCAACAGTGTGTGAAATTAAGAGGGAAATAGAAGTAGACAGACATTAAGCCTCTCTCCCACTTCTCTTCACCCTCTCAGACGCCAGACAGCGGCTAATGCACCCCCTTCGTCCCCCCGGAGGTGCCCCCCCACCCCTCCAGCTCCTCTAAACTCCCCTCCAACAGTATGGCGCTATCACACGAGAGCAAAACCGCAGTGCCACATCACTCTGTCGCCTTCTACGCGCCGGCTGCACTCAGATAACTGCGCTGACCTCCGGGTGAGGGGATGCCGACATGCATGGAGTCAGTGGGAATGTGGAAAATATATACTGTGTTTTAGAGATGGTCTGATATAATTTATTTTTTAGATGATTCCACGGTCTGATATTTTCTCGCTGCTGTGGCTGATACCAATATTATATCAGGATGTTAACATCCATAGCAAGGTCTTATCACATGTATGCAATGTTAAAGTTATGTTCATCAAATTAACTATAAAATTATAACAAAATGTATTTATTGGGGATATGCAATAATTAGTTGCATGCTAAACCGCCATATTTACAGCCAGAATAACGCAAGGGCACACAGAACTTAGAAGATTAGAACAACTATTGCCGCCAAGAAACGATATTTGAGAAAAACTTCTGATATCCATAATACTGATATGTGTGTTTACATATATATTGAACTGATGCCATAAAAAATCCAAATCATTATCATCAATCATAATGTAATTTCACAATGATGTGCCACTTTGCAAGGTGTAATACAATTTTTACGTGAATCGAATTTGGCTGAAATGCATACATATGTTGTCAATGTATTTTTATCTTGTTTATTCTAATAATGGTCAAGAAAATGCAGAAGCACACTTGGTTGCTATAACTGGTATGAATTCACCCTTATGCATGTCCATTCAGAGTCAGTATTTATTATCTGCACTATATGTGTGTCTTGGGACAATGGGCGGAGGCTATAACATGGAACAACATGCAAGGAGTCTGCCAGTCTGGAGTTAAACCACAATCTCTTTCATGAGAGATTCAGCTTACACCATTTGACATAATGTTGATCTATTGAAGAACTTCACAACACTGTTAACTCGAGCTGATATAAGAGCAGTGATTGTGAAGGGTAATTCCTTAAGTATAAAATGATAACTAATGGTGTTGTCTGTGTTTATAGTAAAACTTGACATAAAAAATGTAAGAAATCTATACAAATTGCTAAAATTGTCATTCACATTGAGAAAAAAAATATGCAAAACCTTTGGGCTGGTTGGTCTGTAAACAGGTAAACAATGAAATATGGATGATCCTGGCACGTTCTCAGCCTTCTTCACAAACACAATGCAAAATACTGTATTCTCGGAGAACAAAAATTTAACTAAGTATGATATTTAAAGATTTTCAAATAAATGATATAATGAAGCAACCACTTTTTACTTAAACAGGTGCAGATAAACTGAAATATGTTTATAAATGTATTCAATTTTCATTAAAAAACTTTTTTTCTAGTTTTTAGTATATGTATTTAGCATGGGCATCTCTACTTTTCAAGATCTTGTAATTGAAATATTGATATTTTGGTACTGATCCACGAATCTATTTTGATCATGAAGGGTAAAAACAAAGGATTAACAGTTATCCCTCTATACAGGAAACACTCAGATAACACGAGGGGCATCCATGCTTAAGCTCCAATGAAAGCACATATCTATTATCAGGCGTCCTATGGGAACATGTTTAGAACCTCTTTTTCTTCACGCTCCTTGATATGCTAATGCGTGTCTTGTTTTTGGGATCGAAACCGAATCTTTTCTGCTGAGAGCCGTGTTTTGTCAAAGCAGGGCGGAGCCACATTTCCATACCAAATGCGTCACTTAGAATGTAAAAACAATTAAGGAAAGTCTAAACAGCCAAATGATAAAAAGCCGGTTGCCAAGGTGATATGCAAAACAGCCTCTGTGACTCGGAGTTGAACTATGAGGAGCTCCTTCCAAACGGAGGCTGCAGAGTTAAAATAAACTTGACTCAAAATAACAACAAATAAATGTGCATTCAAATTTTTATATACTCGGGTGATTATGAGAAAGAGAAAGCCCTAACTGTGTCAGAGGAAAAGCTATGGCAGAACAGAATTAAAACAGTCACTGCCAAGACATTGACCTTTGCAATGGTAAAAAATCACTTTTATTGAGGTAGAAGAGTTCTTTACCCAAAGACGTGTATTTTCAGTTCACTATACCTGGAATAAGACCCATATCTATGCTCAGTCACACAGTTTTTCCCTGTAATGCATGCCCTTAGTTTTTAATTTTATTTCATCATAGTTTATGTTATTCATTGTTTAATTTCTTTGTGAATTTTGTTCACTGACAATGGGAATAAAACATATTTTGATTCTGAAAACAATCTTTAATAAAAGTATAAATCTAGTGAGTTATGATGTGAGAGGCGATAAAACATCATTTATCAGTTTAGTAATTAGAGTATAACATATAGTAGTATATTAGGCCAACATATCAAGGTAATGTTTGACGGTAAAAATCTTGATATGTTTTGACGGTAAAAATCATGGATCAAAGAAGCAATGGAGATTTCATTTTTAATTCAAAGTGCGTGTGCCTCAGGAAAATGAGGCACATGCACTTTGAATTGAGATGATGGAGCTCCCCAACTCTCCTGCACCTGGGACACACTTCTCCAATAACCACCAGCAAGTGGGGGGTCATGGCCAGCCTGATAGACCTGAGGGACCCCCGAAGGCTCCCATACCCATTAAGAACGGCAGTTAAAAGTGCACTAAGTAACTTTTCTGGTGCTGGTTCACTTGCTTTTCTCCATGGAGATGTCATAGCTTTTTCCTGCAATGTTGGAGTATATGGCTTTATACATAATCTATCTTGCCTTTTTTCAATTACAGGTATTTTTTTTTTTGCTAGTAAAGTTACACAAAAACATTCTTACTATGATTGGGTTAGTTCTCCACAGATCTGACTGATGAACTTGGGTGCATCACTTGCTTGTCTCCATGGCAGTACAATTGCTGGGTTTGAGATGACATCACAACATTCAGTAATATTTAATACAGATGAGAGGCAGATAAAATCAATATTGTTAAAATACAGATATATTTTGTAAAATAGTGGGTTATTGGGTTGAGTCACTGAAAGAAATCATTAGGTTCAACGTTTGTGAATTTACATTTTAGATATTTAATGGCAAGGTATCATGTAATGAATACAAAAAATTGATTCTTGCCCCTTATTTGGGAGTATGACATAATCACATTCTCGAATCGTCAAACCACCAAAAAAGGGTTTGTCACAAGGAGGTGATTTATTAAGATTGACTACATTATAAACCAGAGGTATTTCAAGATTACTTCGAGGTAAACATTCCTGTATATTATTGTTAACAATGCATGCAGACTTGTTTTTTAACTCAACCTTTAACTTAAGTCTCATTGAACTTTCCGTCCAAGTGGCTAAAGAATGAGCCAAGGCAGTGTCTGCTGGGTCGCCTTGGATGGATATTGACCAAAGGTGTAGAAAGCTGATGGGATTTCATTGACCTATGCCGACCGGTACATGTTGTTACACAATCAGATCAATGTCCTCTTTCTGTAGCCGTCCCCCTGTCCACGTCTCCCTGGGGAACTTTTAATGCCCCGTCTTAGCCCTGTCCAAAAAACCCCGGAGATATCGATGTATGTGTGAGAAAGAGGATGGTTGGATCTGCATACTGAACAACTGCAAGTCAAGGTTTTCAGTGACTAATTTGAATTCTTCCATTTCACCAAAGAAATGTAAGAAATCTGAAAAATTCACACCTACTTTGCTCGCATATTTGGTATTCATGTGCAAACTGTGTGGTGCTTTCATGTTGGGTGACCAAGGTCGGCAGCGGAAAATGTCTGATTGAAGCTATCCGAATGATATGTGAGAACAGATTTTATGAGGACAAATGTTTAGGGTCAAAGTCACCAACATACGGCAAGAAGGCAGACTGGAGTATTTCATGTTTGATGTCTTTGGAAATGTCTGTAAGAAAAAGAAAAGGGACAAATTGTTAGGTCTGAGAGGGTTTTACAAGGAGGTACAAAGTAGTGTTGTTACCGCTTCTAAAATAAACCTGGAGTGCACATTTTGTTTAATCTCTCATGTTTGAGTTGCCTGGGTTTGAGAATACACACTTGTTCAATACTTTGGGAAGATGTGAGTCTGGCCACTAGGGCATCTATCTCCCCTGGTTCAGATGGGCGTGATTGACAGCTGGATTAGCCAATCAGAGACATGCATGGTGAGCCTGTAGGAAAAAATATCACAGGAGACTAAAAAATATTGTGAATTTCTGCAGAATCAATGAGCAAAATACTAAACCATTAATCTGAGGTGAGAGAAACTGCATTTTCTTTAAAATTACGCTGAAATAACTCAATCTGATCACAGACTTGGTGTTTGGGACTTATATCCCCCTGTTTAAAAAATCCAGAGTGATGACTTGCCATGCAACATTCACCGAAGAGTGGTCCATGGTCATTTACAGATTACAGATAAATTACTTTCAGATGACAACTCAACAACTCAATTTCAAAACTACCTTTGAAACCTTTCCTACCATGAACCACCATGGGACAAATGCAGGATTATACAGACTCAAAATACATAGTTTTATTTGGATTACACATCATTTCAAAGGGTATACATGACCCCCTATTTTGAACAGTTCCAATCAAACCCTGTGTCTATACATTTGCTAAAATATGATATCAGATTAGCTGGGTAAATCTTCCAAAAAATGAATACGTGTCTGCAGTAACTTGAAAACACCTGAAAAAGCATTATGGGACCTTGATGAATTCAGTACAGCACAAACACTCATTACAGGTACAGAGAAAATATCAATCACCTTTAACACGCACCTACTGTTTTTCTTTTACTGAATATTGAAAGCACCGGATCACTTATCTCTACAGTGTCTCTTTCAAATGGATACTTTAATGAACAGAACATTGGTACCGGACATTTAAACAACATGCATAACCTATGAGAGAATGTGTGGGATTCCTGCTGGTGCTGTTGACATCTAGCCAGGCCACACTCCCCTCCCTCCCTTCCTCTGTGAAAATATTGTACTTGTCTCTCTCCAGTTGTCCAAGTCTGAGTGCTGACGTCCAATCATGCAAACCAGTCTCCACTCACTGATTGCTCTGTCCCTCCCTTCACATGCACAATCTGCCAACCCCCGAAGAAAAAAATACTGAATAAAACATTTTCGTGATAGATTTTGAGGTAGGTATAACTGTCTTTTAGTCGATATTTTAAAGGGGCACTATGTAACTTTTTGTGGACGGTCCGCCAACCTACTTATTCCACGTAAATGTTATTGCTCTGTCTAGACTATTGTGCAGTAGGGCATTAAACTTATCCAGACAGGCAGATGGCGTTATTAGGCCAAGTTACAAGTGGGAGCCGTCTCACAGTTAAAAATAATGTTTTTCAAGGTATTTTTCAGCAAACACCTGCAGTTCAATAACTGTGTGATAAGTTTAATGTGAAACTATGGAACAAATATGAAGACAAGCAGGCGGAGGACCCTGCAACAAAAACTTACAAAGTGCACCTTTAAGATTTTATAGACCAGTAATATTTCATGCAAAAGTAACAGCTAAAATAAATATTATTATGTTTTTTTGTAATATAGTGAGTTTTAAGATCTAGTCGCCATTAGAAATCATGAAGTTCAATATGTGTGAATTCACCATTTTAAACATTTCTTTTAAAAATACAGTGTTATCAGTTAAAAGAACTGGTTCTTGCTCCCCATCTCGGATTATGACATAATCACATTCTTTTATCCGAAAACCATCTATTGAAATTTTCATGTTTATAAATTAGTAAACAGTTGCCTTAATGGTTGGGTTGGACTACACTTTGTACTTTTTCACATCTTGAGGTCAAAACATGTCCGCTGCATGCTGACTGCATATAATTATAAAACTTTTTATTTTCTGCTAATTAGGAGGTGTGCATTAGCATGTTAGTTGTTAAAAATCAGGTACAGCGCCTTTAATGTTTATAGGTTTTGTCACGTCTTAATATGTGTATATGATTGTGCAAAAGTAAAGCGTTTATAAAAATCTGTATGTTGTATAAAACATGCTATATTCTGCAGGTGACCCCACATGACTCCTGTGCATTTGTAAGTGTATTTTAACTCCTGCAAGTGAAGTGTCTTAGTAGTAATCTGATGGATTTCATTTTCTTTGTTTTGCAGAGCCTGGCACAAGGCGGAGTGTGCTTTCCCTCCCCGGGCTTCCTGATTGAATGTAATTTCATCTTTAGGCAGCGAGCACACCTACCACCTGTTTTCCATTTGCTCGCCTTCACATCTGGGGATATGAGATACATTTTGCAAAATCCTTATAGACACAAATGAAAAATGTATAGTTTGTGGAGTGGATTCTGGCTTTGGTATTATTATTATTATTATTATTATTTACTAGGTAGATATTAAAGGTGCAATATGTAACTTTTCCCATGGATAGTGAGCC
The DNA here is from genome assembly GCA_019594935.1 of Periophthalmus modestus. Taxonomy (NCBI): domain Eukaryota; kingdom Metazoa; phylum Chordata; class Actinopteri; order Gobiiformes; family Gobiidae; genus Periophthalmus; species Periophthalmus modestus. The sequence goes on along the minus strand of JAIEZT010001368.1, from coordinate 9,335,610 downwards.
ACTTGTTTGTCTCCAGATGTTATTGCTTTGCCTGGAATGTCCACTAGTAAGGCATTAAACATATCAGTCTCCATGGAGGTGAGCCGAGGACGCCATCAAGCCAAGTTATAGGTCAGATTTGTGGAGAGGCGTCCCGGCTCAGAGTTAGAATTCCTGTTTTTCAAGGTCTCTTTGAGAAATACATATTCTGTACTGAAATGTATGTAGGGTGGTCAAGTTTAATGCCATGCTGTGGAAGAGTTTAGACAAAATAATAACATCACCATGGAAACAAGCAGGTAAGTCAACATTTATTCATGTTTCTCTGTATCTGCACATTGTCAAAGTCATCTTTAGAAGAAGCTTGTAGCACATAATTGAGACATCATTAATTTGTGTTTTGTGTTTTCATTGACCTAGAACATGGGGAGCACTGCGCACGCTTCTACTACCATGGGAGCTAGCAGCATATGGTTTCAATACTTGGCAGCTTTTTACAGCATTCCAGTAAATAACAGAATCTAGTAACGTGATCCAAACACAATGCATTTGGCACTGATTGGGACCACATGCGCACGACGTTCTTTTCCACATCTCTGGACTTTGCAGTGCTATTATGTCATTGGGACAAGAGGGATAGTGTTTACTTCCAAGGGAGGACCTCTCAGACATATCTCTACAGGGATTCACTGACATCACGGACAAATGAGGAAATCTGAGAAGCTATCTGCTCATTTAGATGGAAACTGTGGACATAAGTATAATGTTTAAGTCTTATATTACAAGTGATATTGTCAAGGGATTTTAACTGTAGCAGGGTTGTCGTCTGCATCTATTTTACATTTCTAGTTTCCGAAATATATTTGTCTGGTCCTATCGCTGTGGTTCGGAACAGCATGATAATTTCCATAAGACCTAGTTTGAATAACACCTAGCAACCATAGTGAGATTTTGTTGAACAAGAAAAACAAGTACTTGACCATTGACTGGTATTCTTATAGGAGCAATTTTTATTTAACAAAATTGACATTGAGGCATCATCTACAGTAGTTTGTGGACTTGGGGGGTAGAGTCTTGGAGTCACATCTGCAGAACGTTTACTGGATCAAGCATGTAACTTATTAGCCAGTCACAACAACTGATGTAGCTATAACAACAAAGTTCTGTGTTAGTTAAACAAAGCAGTTAATCAGTTTCATCCACCATGAATGAAAAAAAAAAAAAAAAAACCTCTTGAAATACTGGGATCTAATCAGCTATGTGGTAAATAATGACCATAAGAACCATCATTTTATTTATGAGCTATTTCTTATATATGGTATGAACACATTTTGCTATAGTTATAAGTTTGAAAAAACATTTTTATTCAATATTATGTTGTGGACAATAGTCAAAACAGCTAATTAGCCTCAATTGTGTCTTTTGACTTTTTATATACTAATTTCTAGTCTATGAGGAAAAATGAATTTGACTTTCTGAAGCTGAGACAGAGACACTGACAATATTGGTTTTAATGGGTTTGACGCAAATCTGATGACAATTCAAGACAGATTCACAACATTGTTAAAATATTTTGGCTTTTGAAAATACTTTACACACACCTAAAATTTTTTATTGAATATTGGTGGTTATCAGATTGTAGAATGTGATGTCATACTCCCAGATGGAGGAAAAGAGCCAGTTTTTCCTATTGATTAGACTGTATTTTGCCATGACCAGACCGCACCTACTATATTACAACAGAAATCTGCATAGCTGGCCACCATCTGATTTAAATATTACTGGCCTATAGCATGCTGTGATGTCATCTTTTACCCAGCAATACATTCTGAGACACTTTTGAGTTGTTTTGTGAATAAAAAAAATAGCACTCTTGCTTGCACCTCCTCCTCTTGGCCTGGTCCTATAGTCTCAGTTACTGTGGTCCTGCGTATACAACCGTGTGGTTTCCTGCTCCGTGGGACGGACACAGGAGCCTAATCGCTCACACTAGGGGCTACGGTCTATCTGTGGTCCCAGGCGCGGCTCTCCCGTGTGGAGGTGTCTGTTCCCTGAGTTATCATTGGCCATGGAGGCTTATATTCCACTGCCAGGAAATGACTGATAAGGCATCGCCGCGGCAACGACTGGCTGGCACAGCGGCAGCCCACCTCCGCCCGAGCCCAGATGAAGGGACGATGGGAACACTAAGGCATACATCACGGTGCAAAGGCCCTCTCCTTCCACACGGCTAATAGTGTGTCTATTTACATTCCATTAGAAACAAAAGGGTAAACATGACCAAATGGGTGGTTCTCTTCACATTTTTATCCAAAATGTTTCGAAATGGCGATGTCAGGATGCAAAATGAAAATGCTTACAGATATAATAAGCACACCAGGGAATTGGCGATATGCGTGATGTGCAGTGAGGGTTACAATCATAACTTTGACTCATGTGGTATTTAGCAAAAGTGGTTCAATTTATTTGCTGTAATGTTGTCGTTTTTTACCAAACTATGTCTCTGCTTATAAGCGGGAGGGAATGGGAAACATCTCCGAATGGTACTCCACCCTTGGCACAAATCACACATGGATGAAATGTCAGCACTAGGCAGGTGTGAGTAACAAACTACAGCCCATGTATCTGGACTATAGGGGTCAGCTGTCATTTAAAGGTGCAGTATGTAACTTCTCTGGTGGAGGATTTGTCAACTGATTGTTTCCATAGAGATTATTATTGCTTTGCCTGGAATGTTCCACAGTATGGCTCTGAACTTACCAACCTCCTTGGAGACACAGATGCAAGTGACACTACTAGGCCAAGGTACAGATCATGTCAGTGGAAAGGTGAGACCGCTCACAGTAAGGATTTATGTTTTTCAGGGCAATAAATATGCATTTAATTGAGTAAATGCAGGAAAGATCAGTTTAATGTTATGTTTTGGAACATTCCAGGCAAAGCTATTACATTTTCATTGAGACAAGCAGGTGATAGTCCCTTAGCATGAAATTTATATTTATTTATCCTTGAACTGCCACTAACATGGTGGAGGCCACCCGTGGCAAACAGGTTCAAGGGGATGCGTCAGACTAAGAGCAGTCCAGAATCCTTTTATGATGAGATCTACAACAAGGCAAGTTACGTCGCCCGTATTAGTATCACTGGTGCCCCGTGCTGGAGCCAGACGCTTGCTGATGATGAATACTCGTGATGTCCGGGTGGGGCTTAAGACTTGGCAGATCGGTGCAGCATCTGAAGTGATGTGGCACTGGGCTGTAGTAGAAATGACTGATGTCTGGAGTGAGGGATGTCTGGGATTCCCTACTTATGTATGTATGTATGTTTTTATTTAAATCAGAGACAACTTAGGTAGGTTATGTGTATGTAAATTGCTCAGTTTTGCTTACTCTATCAAAATCAATTGGTCCACAGTTGTTTTAGATGGCAAGTAAATAATTGTTATATCTTGCTGCAGCTCCCATTCCCCATGCTAATTTCTGCTCCATTATGTATTGTGTAGATAACGCTAAAACAACATTACCACAATTAAAGACGCATTACAATAAGACTTAAAACAACAGGGATTTAATGGGTGTGTGTAAGCTCATACATATGTGCGCTAAAGACATACGGCTTCTTTACATATGGTAAATACATCTTTTGTTGTTAGAAGGCAGCATGCCACTCAATTTTAAGTCACTCATTTGAATGTAATACAGATTTAACTAATGGCTAGCTGAATTGGTTAGCTTACAATGTATTGGTTAGATTACAATGTTCCAAATGCACCTACATGCAAAAGTAGTTGCAAATGCAAAGTGCAAAAACCACAGACTTTCACGTTCGACTGTGACTGTGTACAGCTTTGGGTAAATTGCAGCAGTATGTGCAAGATTTCAGATCTAAAATTCTGTGGCACTGATGGGGAAAATTTGATTATTAGGTGCAAAAGGCTTATGACTGAAAGGTCCACTA